>CAUYON010037297.1:0-11195 GCA_963573935.1 Arctocebus calabarensis | reverse complement strand
TTCCTCAGGGTGTCCAGAAGCCTCACGCTGTCTCCCTGTGTCCCCAAAGGGAAGTTTCTGGGCAGATCCTGCCTGGCAGAGATGCCTGAAGTCCTCTCTCCCCAGTCTCACCGTGCCCAGCCACAAGGAAGCTGTTACTCGTCCACCATCTTGCTCCGCCTTGAAAGTAATTCTTAATGAGTATTCTGCTTAATAAGCCCTTAAATTCTTCTCCGTTAATCTCCTAATGGTCCATCAAAGCCCAGGACACATAATGGCTTATTTTCAGTTTTTAGGTCTTTCACCTGAATATTCAAATTTCAGCCACATTGTGAGTCATAAATTCATATTTTTTTATATCCTGATCCTTCTCACTTTCACCCTTCAAATTTTCACCTGATTAATTCCTCCTCATTCTCTAAGTCCTTACTTAACTAGAAACAATTTCTGTATATAAAAATTAGCTCTATTGAGTGGCTACTAAGTTATAGGTACTAGGGTGAGCACTTTCCAAAATTCACCTCATTTATTACTCATAATAAATTTGTGATATTTTTCCAGATAAGAAAATTCAATAAAAGATTAATGAGCTGGCTCACGAACTGTTTGTGATACAGAACCAGTTTATTTTTATTTTCAATGCATCATTGATCATAACTTTTCCAAAATGTTAAAAAAGTGAATAAGTGAAAACGAGGAATGAAAAAAGCCATAAAAACACACACATAAATTTATTTATTATTATCAGACAGAATAGACATAAAATTACTCTACCAATCTGCTCTAAGTTTTTCTCCCTCGACGTTTTGTCCTTTTCCATCGCTGACTGATAGCACACCTTCCTAGTCAAACTGTCTTCCAGGGACTACCCATGGAGTAGCATTGTTCAAGAGCTTGTCACTCAGCAGATCAAGATTCTTTTCCTTCCAAGTTTTTGCCTCTGCACTCAAGCACCAACTCTTCTCTGTACACCTTAGGAATCTTGAAAAAAACTGCCAAGAAGCCTCATTCAGAAATGCTGTTCTCAGACCCCATTCCACACTAAGGTTTACCTCATTTCCTGTCCCCAGTTTGACTTTCCCTGGATGACTGAAAATGGGAACATTAATTGAGGAATTAAGGAAATCCCACCCACAAGGGTGCGGTGCTATGACTCATGAGAGCAAAACAGGCCATGTGCCCATAGTGAAGTTATTCAGTTTCAGATAAAGCTACAAATGGAGCATCAGGCTCCTATTCAAGCCAAATCCAGAGTGAGTTTCAAGCCCATTGGTGTTCCCAGTATTCCTGATGATCTTCGTTTCAGATGTCCTGCACCCCCAACTCTGCCAATTAGCAATATTCTATAGCACTGGGCAGTTTTTAAAAATTAACATTTCTTCCAGAAATAACCTAATCCCCAGAAGCCAGATCTGCTTAAAAGTAGTCAATTTACATTTCCAAACAGAATAAATAACTTCTTAGTCCTGAAACATCTGCAAGCAAGTGGTTTCCCTTTGGGATACTGGAGGGATCCGGTTTTACAATTTTATCCTGTAAAGGCCAATTGGTGGTGTGTGTTTTTCCCTAGAAAATAAATGCATGGTCTTACCATAAATATAGGTAGGAGTATCTAAAGTTTAGACAACAAAAAATGTGTAACACCATTTAACATTTTTTTCCCCAAATCTATATTCACTAACAGTTTTAAAAAAATCTTAAAGTCCTATGTCAGCCATTTTGAAGCATAACTGAATTCAATCTGCTTATTTCAGAATTTAATAACTTGCTACAAGTACTAATTGCCTCCTCTCCTTGAAATAGCAGAAACCTAAAATAAACACTGGCATATATTTCTGATACATTTAACAACATGAGGGGGGTTCACTATAATTTACATAATTGAATATCATCACAGGAGAAAAGTTAGTTACCAGATTCCCCTAATTTGAGGTAAGTCATTGGACCCAGCATTAGAACCCCAAGTCTGCATACTGAATGCTGCCCTCACCTGCCTGTCACGACACATTTGCAGGGACAGAAAATGTCTTCTAAAGTCAACTTCATAAAGCTTTATGCTGGCAACAAATTATGGTGTTAGGTGTCTTGTTAACCTTGCGACATTTTAAAATGTGGTAGCCTTTTCGCTTATGGAGATCACTACTTCTGAACATTTTTAAATTTTCTAGATTATTTGTTGTCGTTGGTATTCTAATTATATTTTCTGCTACCTGATTATGCCTAAAGTGGCATCCTAAACTTTTGCTTTTCTTCTTTTTCTTTACAAACTCTTTTTCCTGAGACTTGAGCGATTCACTCTATTCATAAGTGGGCTCATCTCTCAGTTACCTGAGACGGATTTTCTACTTTGCAAATTATTCATGCTTTTTATTCTTCTCTTCTGCTCTGTGTCTTTTGCCACTTTAGTCATTGATTAATGTTTGCAGCACCCTGGTGGGAAGTGGGGAAAAACGAAATCAATTCTACTACTTATTAGAAACTCTGATAAAATCACTACTGAAGCAAACGGAGAAAGATTTTTCTTTGCAGTGCCCCTACCTCGTTAGCGTGGAGAATCAAGAGCGCTCGGAGTCCTGGTAAGAAGCCCAGCGCGTCAGCATAGTCCAGAGGCAACTTTCAAATTTCTGGTTCTTTGTAAGTAACTCTCTTCTCTGTGGAGATGATTGTTGAGGCATTTATCTCGCATATTCCTCTCTTCAAGAGAATAGGTTTTCGTTCTTGGTAACAAAGGATTTTTAGTATTTCTTTTACACATTTTACCAGAACCTCAAAAAACTTACACCGATAGTGTATTCACTTGGACTTTTTAGTTAAAAATAACAGAACTCGACTCTACAGTTCTAAATATCTTTGTTGTGAGGTGTATCCATGGTAAGGGATGTGTTCCCATGCTGCTCCATGTTCTTTCCTCATCCACTAGCCTGAGGCAGCCACTGGCAAGTTCAGGGCCAGGGTGACCAGTGAGGGATTGAGCACAGACCAGAGAGATTCTGGCTATTTGAGCAACTGTCCTGGACAGTTCACAAAGATTTCAAAAATCCGTTTGTTACTATAGTTTGTTCTCTCCTAGCTAACAGTACATACACAGTAGAGATTTACTTTATAATTTATAATTAATTTTATAATAGACACTTTTTTTTCTTGTCACAAGCAATCCGTCAATCAATGATTTTAAAAATAGGATTTTGTCAAGCTGACTGATTGCTTTCCAGAAATTGTGTTCCACAAGCAAGGGGCAGGGGGTGTTTTTAAATGACTTCTCTATAATTCACCTAGTTAAGCTTTTAGAAAAGTCTTTGGTATTAGAAATGAAGTATCTCTAAGAATCAGTCTTCCATTTCCTAAGACTCCAATCTTACCCTTAAAATATTTGTTTTTAAAGGAAAGCTCAGTCATGCTTTAAATTTCTTCTCAACAGCAGGATTATTAGTCCTTCTTTTCACACCCAAAGAGACCGTATGAATTGTCTGTGGTTATTTTAAAAACTGCCATAGAATTTAGGGGCTTAAAACTCTAGAAGTATATAATTTTACAGTTTTGTAGATTGGAACTCTGACACAGGTCTTACCAAGCTAGACGGAGGTGTCTGCAGGCCTGGGTTCCAATCCTCTCCTTTGCTTTTCCAGAGGGAGGCTGCCCAATTTCCTCACAACTCTCTCCATTGCCAAAGACAGTGATCACAGCTTTGAAACATGCATGGTATCACTCTGCCCTCTCCTTACTTTAAAGGACCTTGTGGTTCCTGGGCCCATCCTGAAAATTCAAGATAATCTTTCCATTGTAAGATCAGCTGATTAGCAAATTTAATTCCATCTTCAAACTTAATTCCCCTTTGCCATGTAATCTAATACATTGACAGGTTCCAATTAGGCCTTGAAAATTTTCTGTTGTTGTCATTGGTTTGTTTAGCAGGTCTGGGCCAGGATCTGCCACACCCATGCATGGAGCCACTGCTCTAACCACTGAGCTACGGGCACCCAGCCAAGACTTGAACATTTTTAAAGGGCCTTTCTACTTATCACAAAAAGCAAGGTTCACAGTACCAGGCTGGCATTACCAGTGTTTAGATTCATTCTATGACTTTATATTTGGATCTTTGCCACCAATGCTTTAATTCTTCCTTGCTGATAAAATTCTTTCCCTCTCTCTTTTAGCTAAAATAAATCTGCTGTTTTTGTTTTTTTTCTTGCTGGTTAAGAACTTCATTTTAAAATAATTTGAGTTTTGGCTCAGCACCAGTGGCTCACGTGGCTAAGGCAGCAGCCACATACACCTGAGCTGGTGGGTTCGAATTCCGCCCAGGCCCGCCAAACAACAATGATGACTGCAACCAAAAAAAAAAAAAAAAATAGAATGGCATTGTGGCAGGTGCCTGTAGTCCCAGCTACTTGGGAGGCAGAGGCAGGAGAATCGCTTAAGCCCAGGAGTTAGAGGTTGCTGTGAGCTGTGATGTTATGGCACTCTACCCAGGTCAATAGAGTAAGGCTATGTCTCAAAAAAAAAGAATTTGAGCTTTTATTCTAGTGTTTCTATGTGGGTAACCCATCTTTGTGACCCAGATTTGTTTAGTATACAGATATTGCCAAGTACACTTCTCTAGGCTTTCATAACTGTTGACATTTTAAACGTCCCTTTTTTGTAGTAAAATAAAAGACTCCATTCCTTAATGGAGACACATGTCCCCTCATGGCATAAATATAAAATACGTGCCCATATTTCCCCTCTTCTGCAGATCCATTCTCTGCTCTAGTTCTGTCTTGCACTGTTTGTGCAGGAGGCTAACCTCTGAGCTGCAAATCCCAGGCTTGCTTTCACGCTGGCTTCAAATTGTATTCATCCAATGAGAGAGAAGGTCAGGAGGTAGAGTGGGAAGAGAGAGGGTATAGAATGTTTCTCCCCTGCACTCACCTTACCTTGCGGCCATATTACATAGGACTGATTCAACATTCTTCCTAGACCACGGTTTCCACCCGGGTGCCTGGTCCCAGACCCACTAGGCCTTCCGGTTAACTATTTAATCTCCTTTCCCCTTTGGTACAAGTTGTAGGGATAGCTCTCCACTGTTAACTACTGGTCTCAGGTCCTTCACTCCAGTCCCCTCCCCTTGTTTGTTCCCTTTATTTGTCCTGTGCTTCTATAGAAGTTTTTCAACAAGTCTCTTAATTTGAAATAAATTCTGTTTTCTGCTGGATTCTAGATTCTAACACAATATGCTCAAGCAAATATCTCAAAAAAGATATTTGCATCTTTTGTTAGGGATAATGTTGGGGAGGCAGTCTGCTCTCGGTTCTTTGTGTGGTCTTGGGCAAAGAATGACCAGACACACCAACATGTCAAGCCCCACCTCTTGGCTGACTGCTGCTATCTTAGTGTCCCAGGTCTCAGCTTGGAAGAATCACAAGCAGGTCAAACGCCACAGAGTGACCACAAGCAGGAAACTCAGAGCAACAGCTCTTTATTATAAAGTGGAACGGAGACACAGACTAGCTCACAGCTGACTCTTTCTCTGGGATGTCTCTGGTTGTTTCCTTTCATTGTCCTGGTTCAGGGGATGTGGCATGTCACCCAATGATTAATAGGGTTGTTGGTTGGTATCTGCCTACACGAGCTCCCTCTCTGAAAGTCCACATAGTGGGGTGTTGTTTATGCTGATGGTGTAATAATTAGCCTTAGGTTACCCTAGGTTACTGTCCAAATCCTATTATGCTTGGGCTTGGGAATTCCCAGATTGATAAAGTGTTCCCTCCTTCCCCAGGTGTAGCAAGTTGCTCAGGGGACGATTAAGGCTGGGGCAACACCAAGACAGGGTTCTGGCTCTTATCCTTCCTCCCAGGTGGGGCAACTACTCCAAGCAGCATGAGGGCAGGTCACCTTTATCTCTAGAAGAGCTGGAGATCTCGTTATCTACCTAACAATGAAACAAATAGATATAGGGTCTTTCTGCACTTTCTTTCCATGTTTTTTTTTCCTTCTCACTCTCACATTTTGCAATTTCAGAACTGCTCATTCATTTGTTTCATTTTTTTTTGGAATAAAGTAGTGATTTTATTATACTAATTTGCAAAACAGACAATGTTGGAGCTTTCCAGCCAAGTGGCAGACATGGAAGGAGACAGTTTTCAATCATAAAAATATAAAATTATAAGCTGTCTTACTTTATATGTATATAAAGTGCACATTCTTTATACATACAGACATATGTGCATATCTAAGTATATATGCTTTATATATACACACATATATGTAGAAGGTATTCTTCCTACCTAGCTGTAATTTTGTATACACTAACCAACCGCTATTTTCCCCCTCTTTCTCAGACCTTAGTATACATGTATTAAAATATCACACTTGACCCGGTGAGCATGGGAGAGGGTGACTAAATGAACTTGGGGGAAAGGTCGATGAGAACCCCCAGTGAAGTTATGTAAGTGCTGACATGTGAAGGGAAGGGGCAGAAGACATGTCATGCCGATAGAGGAAAGTTGAACGCACAGCATAATTGTACAAGGCCTTGAGCAGGCACAGAATTTAATGGGTTTGAGAAGTCCAGACACCAGTGAAACTGGTTTGTAGAGAGCAAAGAGAGTGGTAAAAGGCAATATGGAGGACAAGTTGGGGGCCAAATTACTCAGGATTTTGCCTTCATGTTAAATAAACATTTTGTTTTTATTGTTGAGTACCCATTGAGGGTACATCGAAGCTTTTATTGTTAGGTACCCATTGAGGGTACATTAATTGCTTTTGTTAGATAAGGACCCTAACATTTTTGTCATTATCTTAGAAACTAACTATTGGTGGCCACAGAATGATTTAAAGCAGATGAGTGATGACAAACTTTGTGTTTGAAACTCTGGCTCCCAAGAAAGGATGGTTTGTATGAAGCTAACAAGGAATAAGGTTTCGCATCCAGGTAAATGGTGAAGGTAGCCCAGACCAGGATGGAGGGAGCAGAGACAGAAGAAAAGGGACACATGTGAGACATGGTTAAAATTGTCATGACCTTAATGAAAAACAGGAGAAGGAAGAAGAAAGTATCAAGAATGCATCCCAAATCTGCAGCTCGTTCAGCTGAATGCACATGTAGTAGAAGTAAGCTGAAGTCTGTCAAGCTGGGCAGACACGACCCAGCTGGTCTGCTGGGTTTAGGTCCTGTCTGACCTTCACCCCCTCAACCCTCCTCACCCCTGTCTTCCATTCTTACTGTTTTGTAAATTTAGCTCGCACCCTAAAGATGCCTATCTTGAGTAGTTCAGGTGGATTAATTTAGGAGATTAACTTTTTAAAAAAAAATTTTAATGTATCTAATATGCTATACTGTTATACTTTTTTTTTTTATTCTTTGGGATTCATTGAGTGCACAAAGGATTAGGTTACACTGATTGCATTTGTTGCATGAAGTCCTTCTTACACTTTTGTCCCACCCCCCAAGAAGTGTGCCATACACTATGACCCCCCTCCCCAAGGAGATTAACTTTTAAATTAGAGTGTTGTTTATTGTTTAGGACTCATGGGTTCTGCCGATTATTACTTAAGATAAAAGTTAACCTGGTCTTCACTCTGAACTTAAAGCTATAAAACTGCAATGTTGGAAGTGGAAGAACGAAACAGTCTTTTTTTTTTTTTTTAACAAGTGACCAGTTTAATAAGAATTAAACAAAGGTATGAAGTGATACAGTACAAGCAAGACACTCAAGATAGGCATAATAGTACTACTCACATAAAAACTTGAATTTCACCTCAAAAAATATCACAAGACAAAAGAGAAAACAATTTCACTGTTATAAGATAAGATATTTCATGCAAAGTATTAACTCTGCCCCCCCAAAGCCCAACCTCCCAACAAACAAAAAACTATCTGGGAGTACTGCTATTCCCAGAGAACGGAACAGTCTTAGAGAGGCTACTCTCACTGTTCTCCAGAATCCTGGCCTTACTGACAAGGTTTGGTGGACCTGTCCCCATTTCTGCATACTGGTTGACAGTGACAAGTATCTGGATCCTCTGCATCTGTTAACCCAACTAGCTGAGGCATTTAACGAGGCAGGATCACTGGAGAAAGTCCGGATTTAGAGGAAGGAATAGCCATGTTTACTTTAAGATGTGCTGCTTTGATGCAACTTTTAGACTAGACACTCGAGTAGTTGAATCTCATAGGCAGAGGCAAAAAGCTACCGGCTGACATTCTGAGTAAAGAGAAGGGAAAACAAAATGAGAACAAAAGGTGATCTTCAAGAAGTTTAGCAATGAGACTCTGTCTCAAAAAAAAAAAAAAAAAGAATTTGGAATGGAGTCTCCTTTACAGTGGCTCTGAATTTTGAGATGTCTTGGACCTTTAAGAGTCTGATGAAATAGTAGACCCTTGTCTCAGAAGAAAGTAATATGCCCACATTCAAAATTTGGTAATCAAATTCATGAGACCCAGAGACTCCTGACGTCCATCAGCATGCAAAGATTCCCTAGAGATAGGAGATTAAATCCTCCTGCTTTAAGCAAACACAGAAAGAGCATTTTGCTATTTTTATCTTGATTTTAATGTTACAAGAGATTGCTTTGATTTAGGATACATTTGGTGTCTCTTAAAGACTTGAATTTCTGATATTTTACATATGTTTTATTTCAGAACTCAGGATATGGTTACATATCCTGATACTTTTCATGGCCCTGAGTTTGTCCACTAAGGACACATGGAAGATCAAAGGTATTTTGAAGAGAAAAAAACTAAATCTTGATTCACAAAAACTATCTCTAGAGAGTAACATTCAACGTGATAAATTTTTCTTTCAGCAACCAAATTATTTTTTTTCCTTGTGCACAAACATATTTATTTGATTTTTCTTCATTCTTTTTCCCTGGAGGAATACAGTAAGACCAAGCTGTACACAAGTATGAGAAATCTTTTCTAGACTTTTATCTAAAACATAACAGATTGTAAACATAGTAATGTAAAACATGCAAAATTAATGTCTCTGCTTTTCCCATAATTTTTTAATAGCAACAATTCTTCCCTCTGACAGTCCCTTACTGAAGCTGCAAAGCCACTGTTTTTTATTGTGAGCCTTTTAGTTTTTGGCATCCCATTTAATAGCAAAATATTGAATGTATCTTTGTTCTGTAGCTGCAGTGTTGCTGTAGTGGGAGAAGAGTCTTCAAGATATGCTGAGAGTCAGACTTGTTTTGTTCAGAGTCAGTCACCTGGGTGTTTGGGGTACTAGTCACAGGCCCAATACAGGAGAATTCAATTACTATGACCCATGCCTGGCACATAGCAGGCCTTCATAAGTAATTGCTGCCAATAAACAAGCCAACCTTGACTTAGTGTTGGTAGAAAATCTAACTCAGAATTGCAGCAGCCGCCATGCTCTCAGCCAGTATGAAGGATGGAGCTCTGAAAAGACTTAGATTAGTGAGACTGGTGTATTTTGTAAACATTGCCTTCGAGAGAGGGGTTCGTATTTAATATTTGAAATAGAAAGGCAGCAACATTTCCAAGCTGAAAACTGTGCAGAAAGGAGGAGAGAAGCTATAACAAGTGGGCAAGCAGAGAGCTCATGGTAACAGTCGTGGAGATAGGTAGTGGTTTACGGGGTGAGAGAGGAAGCACAGTGAGAAGCCCAGCACTCCTCATCACGTGCCCTAGATGTGTCAAATTTTACATTTACCACCTAAATATGATAAACCAAAGGGCAGGAGAAGGCAGAGCATTGTTAAATCGGTCCATATTTTCAGCTTTTCTTGAACATGTGTTTTATTTGGTTGAGACAGAGTCTCTCTCTGTTGCCTTCCATAGAGTCCTGTGGCACCATAGCTCACAGCAACCTCACACTCTTGGGCTCAAGTGATCCTCTTGCCTCAGCTTCTTGAGTAACTGGGACTACAGGTGTATAGCTATTTTTAGAGATGGGGTCTTATTCTTGCTCAGGCTGGTTCAAACTCCTGAGTTCAAGAAATCCACCCATCTTGGCCTCCCAGAGAGCTGGGATTATAGCTGTGAGCCACAGAGCCCAGCCTTAAATATATGTTTTTAGGATAATGTAAGAGGAACATAAACAAAATTATTTCATTTTTTAAATGTCGTTTCATATGTCAGCAAGACAAAGACAATTTTAATGCACATACCTGTGGTAAGAATCAAATACAGGTCCAAAAACATTTTCCTCTGTGGTCAGTTCTGAGCGTCTAACACCAGGAGGTAGTCTCTGAGAATTTAACTATTGGGGAATTTTGAGATCAACACATGATAGATCTAGGCGTAGACATCTCAAGGTCACCTCAAGCAGTCTATTTCCCCAAGGTATATGAGGAGAAGGGAGAGGGAGAGATTCCTCCTGGGGGTGCCAACATCAAATGTTAACATAACAGACCTGGCCTGGGGGTTCACTTGTAGTCCAAGCTTCTTAGGAGGCTGAGGCAGGAGGATCACTTGATGCCAGAAGTTCAAGACTGTGAGCTATGACTATGCTAGTGCACTGTAGCCTGGGTAACAGAGCAAGAGCATTTCTAGCTATCTAAAAATAATTAAATAAAAAAAATACTAATCTAGGCTAATTCTAAGTCTAGTGATTCCAAATATTGCTCCATTTCCTTGACATTGTCAAATTTCTGGGCATAAAGTCTCTGGTAGTATTCAAAGATATTCTCTTGTATTTCTGTGGCATCAGTCATTATTTCTCCTTTATCATTTCTGATTGGAGTTACTAGAGATTTTAGCCCAGATGAAATAGATGTTCTGAACAGACCAATTTCTAGCACTGAGATCAAAGAAACAATAAAAAACTCCCAACAAAAAAATGCACTGGTCCGGATGGTCTCACACCAGAATTTTATCAAATTCTCAAAGAAGATCTTATTCCTATACTAAAGAAATTATTCCAAAAAATTGAGGAGGAAGGAATCCTCCCTAATATGTTCTATGAAGCAAACATCACCCTAATACCAAAACCAAGTAAAGACCCAACTAAAAAGGAGAACTTCAGACCAATTTTACTAATGAATATTGATGCAAAAATTCTCAACAAAATCTTGGCTAACAGACTACAGCTTAGCATCAAAAAGTTATACATCACAATCAAGTAGGTTTTATCCCAGGGATGCAGGGTTGGTTTAATATTCGAAAGTCCATCAACATTATTCACCGTATCAACAGAAGCAGAACCAAAGACTATATGATCCTCTCAATAGATGCAGAAAAAGCATTTGATAAAATCCAGCATCCCTTT
>CAUYON010037290.1:0-54565 GCA_963573935.1 Arctocebus calabarensis | reverse complement strand
CCCTGGCGGAAGGGACTGTATTCATTCATTTCCTGGCCAAGGAACTCATACACCTATATATACCCTGAGACTAAAGGCCTAAAGGAAGAGATGGGGAAAGACTGGGAGAGAAATGGAGAGAGCTTCTCTCTCCCCACTAGACTTCTCTCCCTCTACCAGGAGCCTTAATGTTTTCTGTATTCTTTTCTGTGAATACATTCTGTCTTACAAAAAAAAAAAAGTCCTTGCCCAGACCAATGTCCTAAAGCATTTCTCTAATGTTTCTTTTGAACAGTTCATAGTTTCATGTCTTAAATTTAAGTCTGATTCATTTTGTTTGATTTTGCACATGGTGAGAGATAGAGTCTAGCTTCATCTTTTTTACATATTGACACCCAGTTTTCCAAGAACCATTTGTTGAAGACACAGTCCTTTCCTCAACTTATGTTCTAGGCAACTTTGTGGAAGACATGTTCACTATAGAATACAGATTTATTTCTCGGTTGTTTATATACTGCAAATATCTATTAGGTCCATTTGGTCTAGAGTGGAGATTAAGTCCAATGTTTTATTGTGGACTTTCTGTCTAGATGGACTCTTCAAAGATGAAAGAGAAGTGTTGAGGTCTCCATTGATTATTGTATTGGAGTTTCTCCCTCTTTATCTCTGATAATATTTGTTGTATACGTCTGTATGCTCCAGTGTTGGATGCATACATATTCAGAATAGCTATATCTTCTTGCTGAATTGACTTCTTTATCTTTATGTAATGACCTTTGTTGTTTCTTTTTACACTTGTTATCTTGCAATCTGCTTTATCTGATACAAGTATAGCCACTCCTGCTCTTCTTTGGTTTCCATTTGCAGAGAATTTCTTTTTTCCAGTTCTTTATTTTTAGCCCAGGTGTGTCTTTATAGTTAACGTGTGTTTCCTGTAGACAACAGAGAGTTGGCTCTGGGTTTTTTTAAACATTCAGACACTGCATTTTTTTGATTGGAAAGTTTAGTCCATTCACATTCAACGTAATTACTATTTCCATGTTATCATTGGTTTTCTGGTCTTTTGTTTATATCTTCCATCATTCCTGTCTTCCATTGTATGGTTATGTGTTTTAATTTCTTGCTTTTTATTTCTTTGTGTATCCATTGTAGTTTTGTTTTTTTTTTCTTGTCCAGGGCTGGGTTTGAACCCACCACCTCCGGCAAATGGGACTGGTGCCCTACTCCTTGAGCCACAGGCACCACCCTGTAGTTTTTTTTTTTATTTGAGATTTCCCTGAGGTTTATAAAAAACATTTTATTACCAATTATTTTAAATATATGACAACTCTGCTTAAAAACAAACTAGCCAACAGAAATCTAAAAGAAAGTTTACTCCTTAACTCCATCCTCCTCACTTTTTAACTTTATGTTGTTTCCATCCACATCTTTTTATGTTATGTCCCCCAAAGTTATCATTTTTGATAGATTTGTCTTTTAGTTTTCCTACTCAAGATATAAGTGGTTTATAGGCTACAATTACAGCAAAAGAATATTTTGTATTTGTGTCCTGTTGCCAGTCAGTTGTATATCATCAGAAGATTTCTTATTGCTCATTAACATCCTTTTCTTTCATATTGCAGTATTCTTTTAAGTATTTCTTATAGGACGTGTCTGCTGTTGATGAAATCACTTAGCTTTTGTCTATGAAAGTATTTCTGCAAGAAGACAAGCCTTATTTTCTTAAAGTTCTTTCTAATGTCACAAACAACACTATTAAGAAGACCATCCTTTTCTCGAGACAGATGACAGTTAAAGTAAAAGGTAAGGCCAGAAATATTTTTACTCTAAAATATTAGAGAATGTCTTGTTGTCTTTTTAAGGATTGTTTTTTGTCTGTTAGATTATCCCACAAAGAGTAAACTGTCTTCATTCCAAAATTACATTATAAAAACTTTATCCCTAGCCAATATCTCATTAGCATATAGGATTATAGAAAAAAATCTATAATTTTATTCTCACCATTTGATTAAAACTCATGGCAGGATTTTTTTTAATAGAATTATCAGTCAACTTCTTTCTTCTGCTATACAACATAGATCTCTGAAGGCAAAATGAAGGAATAAAAAGATTGTAATTGAGGAACAAATTATTTAAAACAGCTGCTTCTAATATATCTTCCACTAGTCAAATTAAGAAAAACTAAAAATAAATTCAGCAGACATAATAATTCTATACAGGTTAAAGATGATTATGAAAATAAATAAGATCAAAAAGAAATTAAAACATCTAGAAGTGGCAAAGCTTGCCAAAATAAACAAAAAAATGAGATGTAAAAATACTTTTTTAATTTCAAACAGTTGGAATATACATTAGGATAGTTTTTAAAAGTGCTAAAAGTTTAAAAGAATACAATACATATATATATATATATAAAACTAGAAAAAATATACAAAATAAATGTTATTCAAAAGACTAGAGTTAATAAGAAAATCAAATAGACTAAAAAGGAAAAGTTAAATGACAATGACAATATTCTAAGAATTAATGCCATGGCCCTGTGACAGTGTCTTCATAATACAAGGCTAGTGCTTGGAGCACGACATTCTTTTCCTTACATTTGTGTCAGAAACCTTAATTTTCTTATTTTTATCAAGATTTTCTATATTTAAAAAGTGAAAATGATCTAATATATAGGTAATATTTTATTGACTTCAAATATTTATCACAATTGTAATACCAAAGTATCAGAAACAAAACTCTTAAGTAGTTATGATGCAGCCTTCTCCTTCTTTCCAAGTTTCTCCTTTAGGCTGGATCTCATCCACCATTGCTCACTCAAGGGTTTGTTTCCTGCAGTTCTTCTCATGGTATATTGAATCATAACATTGTTCATATCTTAAACTATACCTCACCCAGTATGTCACTTACACACAACACACAGACACACACAGACACTTTTAAACTTTTTTAGAAGCCCTACATATCAGTAGGGATAAGAGAACTAATCTGAGAGAAAAATAGTAAAAGACTTGAATTTGACACTTCTCAAAAGGCACTACAGTGGTCCAACTGGCCAATAAACATATGATTTCATTGGTCATCGGGGAAATGCAAATTATATCACAGTTGATAAAATAATTTTTTTAAATGCAGCTAAGTTTTGGCAAAATATTCAGCAACTGAATAAATGCTGTAAGAGGAAAACAATATGTAAAATACCTTGGCTATAGTTACTTACTATACCTATGTGTTTCCTATGATCTAGCAGTTCTATTCCTAAGTATCAACCTCATAGGAATTCCTACATATGGTCAACAAAGCTCATGTACTAGGAAATATGTGAAGTGAAGTTATGAATAGCACTTAGGAGCACTAAGCATACTAGTTCATAACTGTCAACTACTCAAATTCCCTTCAACTTTATAATAGATAAATCAATCGGAGTACCTGTAACCAGTTGATAGAAATTTAAATAGCAATGAGAATTAAAAACCTAAGGCTACTAATAAGAAAAGGAATAAGTCTCACAGAACTAACACACAGCAAAAGAAGCCAGAAATAAGGATCTAACACTCTAGCACAGGACTAACATTTGGGGTATGGGTAGTACCCCCTGTGTAGGGGTAACATTTGGGAGGTAACTGACTACATGAAGGAATGGTGGCTTCTGGGAAGATGTTAATGTTCTTTGCTTTGATTATCAGGTGACTGCATTTCCGAAAATTCATTAAGAGGTATATGTAAGGTACACAAACTTTATGTAAGTATATGCTTAAAGGTTAAAAAAAAGAAGAAAATCAAAGCACTTGATCCCACAGTGCCCTCTAATTACCACATGTGCATCTGATCTTTTATAATAAAACTGCTTGAATGAGTGCTCCATACTTGGCGACATTTGCCGCATCCACTTTCTCACACTGTTTTCTCCATAGAATCCATACCAATAGATCTTTTGTACTGGCTTTTCCCCAGTAGGACCCTTTTCAAGACTGCCTAAACCAATGGTTGGATTTGATCTTCAACCTAATCACCCTCCCCACAGCACCTGACATATGGATCTATCCCTTAATCATGAGGAAAGTTTTCCCTTGGCTTGATAATGCAAAATCTCTTCACCGGCCACTCCTTTATGGTATCTTTGGCTCAATATAACAAATAAAACCAGGCAAACAACATAACTAGGATTCAAAGAACACCATGAAGTTCAAATTACCTGTAAACACAAAAGCAAATGACAATTTTCTGGGAAGCCATTTCTCCGACTTTGCAGAGAGGAGAGGCTGGGGGTGGAAGCAATGAACACTGCCGAGGGAAAGGGAATGAGAAAAGAAAGATCCTGCAGATCACCCCCAGAAAGAATAAGTCCACCATCAATGTGAAATTACCAAAAAATATTGCTGGTAAAACAGAACACTGAGTGTAGAGAAGGGATTGATAGTGTACAAGACTCGCAGGGACCAGAGGGAGAGGCAGTGCTCTGGACGATGTGAGTATGAGAAAGGGAGAAGCATCTTTCAGATACTGGAAGGAGATGAGGGAAAAGCATCAAAAGAAAGAAAATGATGACCCTAGTAAGGGGGAAAAGAGAGGCTAAAAAATAGAATGAAAGACATTAGGTCTTTTCTAAGACTAACAAAATAAACAAACCAAATAAGGCAGCCATGGTGAATGTGCATTTTCACCACTGACATAAGAATAAGCTCTTGAAATAAGAACCTTGTAACTCGTCCCCCCAGCATTCTGTGCACAGATGCATCATGGTAAGAGGTACCGCAAGAGAAAACCGGAGCGAGTATCACTTACCTGATCAAAGTTTTCTCCCAGGAAACCAACCACAAAGCAGAAGAAAAGTGCGACTCAATATTCTAAACGGAACTAAATAACCTCAGAAAAGGAACTGTGGCTATGTAGAACCAGAATTGTTATTCTTCTCAGATGGTATATTAAACAAGATACTAAGTGAAAGTTGATTGAACTTTGAGAAGAAGCAGGAGGATCAGAGTGAAGAGAAGGGGAAGACGCAGACAAAATTACCCTGAATTGGTTAATGCCATTGTATACCCTATTAAGATATGGAAGTATCATATATCCATAACAAAAATAATGCAGGGGTCCTTGCATGAATATACATTATATAACGTTATAACCAAGACCTTTGTCTTTCTCTCTTGGCATTGACATCATTTGCCCTTTGAACTACTTGTACTAACTGATTTGGTAAAGTGTGTTTTGACCTAGGATTCCCTTAAAGGGAAGAGAGTTGTCAAGGTCAGACCTTAACAATAATCAGCTCCAAGATGTATATTACTAAATCTATCATTTTAATGATTAAAAAAATCCTTAATCTTTACTGGCAAATCCTTTTAACTTACAGACAAAAAGATCAGTAACTGAAAAAGACAAGAGAATCCAATTTCTTACAAGCAATATAGAGAGCAAAATAACACTAGAGCAGCTTTTTAAAGGAAAGTGAGTCAGAAATTCAACATTCAACAAAACTATCATTTAAGTAATAAGGTGATAGAAAAAAATGGTTTTAATCATGCAAGTGCCCCAAGTATACTATGCTCACAGCTCTCCAATGAGAGGGTAACCTTCAGAACCGAGAGATAACTGAGAACTCACCAGCAAAATGAATCACAATGAACATTCATTCCATTTAAGTGGAGAACTGAACTTAAGACTAAGGTGGGAAAGGGCATAAGACTAGTGGAAAAATAATATGTGGTTTGATAAATTAAAAATAGGCCACTAAAATAATGGAATAAGAAAGACCAGAAGAGGAATGTGGAATAAACTCACTGAGTGATTTTTTCACTCTTTTAAAAAATATTTTTATTGTATTTTATTACTTTTCTATTTTATTTAATAACCAAAATTATTATAGAATACCTTATCATTTTTCTTTCTTTTTTTTCCTTTTATTGAGATAGACTCTTACTATATCACCCTCAGTTGAGTGCTGTGGCATCACAGCTCACAGCAACCTTAAAGTCTTGGGCTGAAGCAATTCTCTTGCCTCAGCCTCCCAAGTAGCTGGGAATACAGGCACCCCCCACAATACCTGGCTATTTTTTGTTGTCATTGTAGTTGTCATTCTTGTTTAGCAGGCCCAGGCTGTGTTTGAACTTGACTGCCCCAGTATATGTGGCCAGCACTCTAGCCACTGAGCTATGGGGGCCAAGCCCATATTTTTAATTATTAGGGATTTGAGAGTACAAAGATCCAGGTTACACTGATTGGACTTTTGTTAGCTAAAGTCCCTCTTACAATTGTGACTTGCCCCCAAAAGGTGTGTCACACACCATGACCCCTTCTCCCCTCATTCTTTCCCTCTTTCTGCTCTCCGCTTTCCTCACCCCCAAGCATGTACTAGGTCATTAATTGTCCTCATATCAGAATTGAGTACAAAGGAGTCTTGCTTCTCCATTCTTGTGATGCTTTACTAAGAATAATGTGTTCCACCTCCATCCAGGTTAATACAAAAGATGTAAAGTCCCCATCTTTTTTTGATGGCTGAATAGTATTCCATGGTATACATACACCACAGCTTGTTAACTTATTCCTGAGTTAGTTGGCATGTAGGCTGTTTACACATTTTGGTGATTGTAAATTGAGCTGCAGTAAATAGTCTAGAGCAAATGACCTTAGGAAAAAGGATTTTTTTCTTCTAGGTAGATGCCCAGTAATAGGATTGCAAGATCAAATGGGAGGTTTACTTTGAATTCCTTGAGTGTTCTCCATATTGCCTTCCAAAAAGGTTGTATTAGTTTGCAATCCCACCAGTAGTGTAAAAGTGTTCCCCTCTCTCCACATCCACACCAGCATGTGCAGTTTTGAGATTCTGTGATGTGGGCCATTCTTACTGGGGTTGTATGATATCTCAGGGTGGTTTTGATTTGCATTTCTCTAATAATTAGGGATGATGAGCATTTTTTCTTATGTTTATAGCCATATCGGCCTGCAGGAAGACTTTATGAAGAAGACTTCCAAAGCAAATAGTCAATCTACACAATGGGAAAGGATATCTGCATGTTTTGAATCAGACAAAAGCTTGATGACTAGAATCTACAGAGAACTCAAATTAATCAACACAAAAAGAGCCAACAATCCCTTGTATCCCTGGGAAAGAGAGATAAATAGAATCTTTTCCAAAGAAAACTCACTGTTTTTATACAGGCAATAGGAAGGAGTAAACAGATATTATTAAATATCAATGAACTAAACAGTAAATATTTATATAAGAAATCAAGATATTGAAAGCATTAGAAAGAAATAAGTAAAAAGATAACTACTAGAAGAAAATGCAAACTGTACTAAATACCAAATTAAATTTAAAAATAAAAAGAACAAAGTAAACACATCTAATGCAGAAAGAGAAAAAAGAATTTAAGATGATACATACAGTAATATACAATTATAAGTATGTATATTTTTAAAAATTATAAAATATAAGTTATAATATATTGGTCATATCAGTAAATGTGAATTGGCCTAACTCAATAATTGAAAGAAAAAAATTTAATTTTACTACCAAAGAAATGACAAGCTTTAATGCTGTACAAGATATCTAAAATGACTCAAAAGATTAAAATAAAGAGAAGGTCAGGGATGTAGCAGTCAAATGGAAATAATAAGAAAGCAGTATTTGTGATAGGCAAAATAAAATAAAATAAATTGCATGACAAAGAAAGATACTTTTAATAATAAAACAAAATTCCCAATAAAGATGTACACCAAATATCACACTACTACTTTTATAGAGAATAAAATAGAGGAAATAAAAGGAGATTGAAATGAAAGAAGACATAGAAACACACTAATAAAAGAAGAATTGAAGATCATTTGCAGTATGACAGATCAAGTGACTAAAAAGTAAGCAAGCAGAGGACCTAAATAACACAATCAATAATATAAGGTACATTGTATATACATATTGTTATATTTGTATATAAATACAAATAACACAATAATATAAGGTACATTGTATATACATTGTTATATTTGTATATAAAACAAATTATGCAGCTACTTAAGGATGTACCTTCCTACCCTAGTGCACATGGAAGATTCACAAAAACTAATTGTAAAATCCATTAATGATTTCTTGAGCCACAAGAAAGCATCTGTGGATCTATGACATAGAAATATCATGAACTGCACTTTCTGGTTGCAATGCAATAAAATTGAAAATACTGACAACCCCATGAGTTATTTCCATTTAAAAATTGTATGTAAAAGAACATATATTAAAATCTTAATATAATCTTCTTGAATGGAAATAATTCAAACTAAAAACAAAGTATCTTAAAGTAATGATAAAAAATAAACTACATGTTATATACATTCAAAGCAATAATCAGAAGAAAACTAATGAATTTAAACCATAAAAGCAATGCATTTTTTTAAGAGACAGAGTTTCACTATGTTGCTTAGGATGACCTTGGACCGCTGGCCTCAAGTAATCCTCCTTCCTCAGCCGTTAGAGTAGCTGGGACTATAGGCATGCACTACTGTGCCCAGCTAAAAGCAATAAAATATAAATGATGAAAATAAGTTTTTTCTACTTCATTTTTCTTTTTCCTTCCTATTCCTCTAGCTCCTCTCTTCTCTTTTTCTACAAATGGATTGCCAAAAGCAGAAGACTGATCTGGAGGCAGCTGTGGTGGCCTAGACTCAGTAGTTGACCTAGAGGATTGCATCTCCACAAAAGAGACCATTCCCAACATAAAGCAACCAGGGTTCTTTGGAGAAATGACTGAATCCAATGATGGGGTATAGAACAAATTTTTTGTGTGTCAGAAAGCAAGAAAGTGCTCAGATAATAATGGGGGACATGTCAAAAGTACACAAAAGACAGTTAAGACACTATGAAGATCACATAACTAACGACATGAGTATATTTCAACGCTTTGGATGAAATCGCAAACTCTGATTCTATATTGGTATAGAGCATTTGACAGATAGAACAATTTGTGAGTAACAATTTTACACAGTTTCAAAGTGTCTACCCTTAGGATTATACTAATTATGAAAAGATAAATTTCCATGTAATCTGAGTTTAGTGGGAAAAAAATCTATGTAACACCCAAAATCTGGAGATAATAAAAGAATAATATATATATTATATATTAATAATATATATTATTATATATTATATATAATTATAATAATATATATATAATCAAATAAAAAACAAAAAAAAAGTTTCATGGCAAGATCACCATAAGCACATTTAAAAGATGAATTACAAATATAAAGAAAACACTTGGAGGCATGGATAGCAGACAAGGAACCCATGTTAATAATATAAAGAATACTTAAAACTGAGGGAAAGGGAATAAAACACCAATGAGAAAATGGGCAAAAGGACAAATAGACAATTCATGTTTCATAAAACATTTTAAAATGACCTTTACACATAGTGTCACTTTTATTTGTAATAAGAGAAAGAAAATATAACTATGAGGTTAGACCACTGTGTACTTACATTGGCAGCACTGTACAAATAACTTGGTAGGTTTTTCTAACCTTGGTATATCAGCGTCTCACAGCAGGTTCGTGTTGCTATGTGGTGATGTCTTGCTGAGTGACATTGATTGTTGTGTGTTTTTGTGGGCCATTGTGAAAATGAGAATGTGACAGTTTGAATTAGAGCAATGAACAAACATTAAATTTCTTGTTAAACTTGGCAGGAGTGAAGTGAAATCAGGAACATGTTAGTCCAAGTTTATTATCATGAGGATAATGCTGTGAAGAAAACGGCAATGTACAAATGAATTAACATTTTTGTGAGGGGAGAGAAAGCACTAGGGATGAGGAGGGGTCAGGAGTGCTCTAGCAGAACTGATGAAAACATTGCATAGCAGACCAAGTAAAGATCAATAGAGGAACAGGAAAATCTTAACTGAAAATCCTGGCATGAGAAAAGTGTGGCTCTTGCATCACAGTAAGGCAGTGTCTGTGAGAGAGTTTTTAGCCAGTAAACAAATAACCACAATGGAACGCCCTCCCTACTCCTTTGATCTGGCTCCCAATGACTTTTTTCTTTACCCAAAGACAAAGGAAATCTTGAAAGGATGACATTCAGGACATCAAGAGTAATAGGACATGAGCTCTGATGTTTATTCCAGAGAAAGTTCCAATATTGCTCTGAAGTGTGGTCTAGGAACTGATGTTAGTGCTTAGCCTCCCAAGGGGAGCACTTTGAAGGTGACTGTTGTGATATTTGGCAATGAGCTATGCAGCACTTTGTCTAGGATGAGTTCCCAAACTTAATTGTCAGATCTTGCACACTGGATCAAATTCCAAGCTATGGAATTGACCAAAATTAAAAGGCTTCACAATCCACTTTTTTATTGTTCAGTTATTCAGACACCCTCTATATAATAGGACATCTGAATGCAATTTTTTAAACCATGACTATATTCCAGTTGGAAAGAAATCCTAGCTTAAAATAAAGAATGAGAAATGGAATTTTTAGTAATATTTTGTTGTCTTTTTGCCATTCTCCTTTCTCCATTTCCTGATTTATTATAAACTACCATGCACTGTTTTTCAATGGAAAAAAGAAAATTTTATCTTGCCCACTGGATGCTTACCCCTTCATTCATCCTTGGCTTAAGTATGTGCACCTAGAATGGCTGAGCTGAGAGCTGTTTTTCTACAGAGTAACAGCTGCCAGCAATGTTTTGAAAAGCCCTCTTTTTGAATGAAAAAAGGACAAAGTGATTTCAAATTTGGGCTTACAGAGTAAGGTGGAAGAAGTTTTTTAATCCCAGCCCTACCCAGCACCATTCTCACTGTGTGACTGTGGCTGAGTAAATTAATCTCTCTAAGCTTCAGTTCCACTACCTACAAACTAAAGGTCATATAAGAACCGGCTGGTTGCTTAGCTGTAAAAATTTAACGAGATGATATGCTAGATAGGAAGCTGGGTACCTGATAGCTATTGATATATAGTACCCTTTTTTTTTTTACCTATTTCTGTTATCAACAAAAAATACCGTGTGTTATCTCATTATATAAATGTGTCAAAACTCACATACTGATTCGCATACACATAATTAAGATGACTCATTTCACTAGACAGATCCATAACAAGACTTTCTTAAATAGTTAACCATTTACTATTTACATTTTACTAATTTTAATTAATTTACTAAGATTTACTTTTTACTAATAAGCAATTCCTAAACAACTTTTAGTGAACATATATATGTAAAAAGAGAACCAAGCCAGTGAAGATTTATAGAGATGAAAATATGCAAATCGCATATTAACATAATATTGGTCCTTCTTAATAACGCCCAAGCAATTGAACATTTTATGACCTGTGTCAGTGCTGTGAATTTTAGAATATGCTTGTAATTAGGGTGTAAGTGGTTCTGAGAAATGTACTCTTGCTTTTTAAAAAAAATTTTAATTTCAGTACTGCTATAATCTTGCTATTAGGACAAAGAAGGCAGAGCGCTTCAGGACCCCAAAGGAAGATTCAGGTGACTGTAGGGTCTGTTCTTCCCTCTCAGCAGCAGCAGAAACGGTGTGGGGGTGCCTGTTCTGCTCTGAGCCCTTCCCTTTCAAGCTCCACTATTAGACGTCTCCTTTTCGGATACCGGCATACATCTTACCTGCCTGGGTATGGAAAGATGCCCTGGGGAACATAAAACACTGATGGGGAATTTAAAGAGCTGTGGGAACAATAAAAAACGTAAAGGATCAATTGATCTCAACAGTCTGGTGGCCAGGGCTGGGGGGCCTCTCGGCATCGGGAAAGCGCAGGGCCACAGCATGCTTGAAATGACCTACAGGGAAACCAGTTCTTCTTCCTCCCACTCAGCATATTTGTCTCAACATCAAGAACTTCGTTAGGAAATTCTTCCCTGTCTTCTGCGCCAGTGTCTTGACTTTGAATCAAATAATTCTTCAGGCAAAGACTTGGGGGATGGTGGATTACATTGGTTCTTGGAAGAAAGAATAATTTCCTGAAGGACCTCGTCTTTCTGAGGGTGCAAATGTTTGAAGGATTTATGTGCATTATCATATACTTGCTAAAATAAAAAGACTTACTTGGGAAGATGGGGGACATATGAACTAATGAATGAATGGGACATGCACGCATACACACGTGTGATGCAATTATTTAATTATTTTTTCAATAGAATAAAAGTTCTATTCCTAGAATTGAAAGAATGCACTTTATCTGTTTATATTTTGCTTAGAGACCACTTCCACCAAGCATGGTCCTTGAAGCCCTAGCTTAGTATTTTCTGATCTTCTGAACGTTAACTGTATTTTCATCCCTCTCCCTGCTCTACTTGGGATTATCAAGCATGACATGAAAGAATTTATGAATTCTCTGTAAAAGGATATAAAGTCTATTTCTCTGTGCATTTAAGTATGAATTTGGTTATGTATAAGGTGCCCTAAATGCTTATCAAGTTACTAAACAG
This sequence comes from Arctocebus calabarensis, assembly GCA_963573935.1. Classification (NCBI taxonomy): domain Eukaryota; kingdom Metazoa; phylum Chordata; class Mammalia; order Primates; family Lorisidae; genus Arctocebus; species Arctocebus calabarensis. Next base: position 42,152 of record CAUYON010037290.1, on the reverse strand, counting down.
ACAAGCAAAAATCACATATTCTTAGAATTGTTTGCTTAACATGATGCTATTAATTTTACATCATTGTCCTTGATTTTGTTTGATTTTCAAGTTTATTTTGATTTTGTGGTAAATTCTTGCTTTATTGTAGTACTTGTAATTCCACAGGGAAGAACTGTGAAAGGATGAAGGAGAAAGAACTGGGTAAGGTTAAGACAATATATATATAACGCTGGTATATTTAGGTAAACAAAGTAAATTGCTATCTATTTTACTTTCAAAATGTCTGTTACATTTTCATTTGTAACATTAGCATAAATACTAAAAATAGATTTTTTATTTCCTTAATTTTTTGTTTTAGAAAAAATATATTTAATTTATTATCTTTATCATTGAAAAAGCATGAATGAGCAATCTAATATTATATACTGGAAATTCAAAAGATTCTAAAAAGAAGTCGAAATATCTAAAGTACCTATAATATATAACATGGCTCATAATACAGAAAACTGGACTATTCTTAGCCTGACCCCTAGTGTTAACAGCAAATAAGTGTAAAGTTCAACAGTATTGGGCTAAAAAAAATGTATAAAAGGATATACAACATAATTTATTTCATAATAAGATAATTCATCTCTAGTTACTTAAATACTAAGCATGAAAGCAGGAATCCAGAGGGTGCTTGAGGATTATTTAACAACTTCATTTGATAGAAGGGAAACCTGTAGAATCATAGAATTTGTCTGAATTAGTTTCTGAAGCTGCATGTCAGTCTGTGCACATTCTCATCCTCTCCACCGACCGTAAATCAGTTTCACAACTGTGGGAAGATGATCTTGGTTTTTACTCCCTGTCATCTCTACCCCCCTGAGCATTGCCACCGCAAGACATTCAGATGTTCCATGTTTGTTCTGAAGTTGGCATGCAAATTCAAGCTACTCAAACAAAGGGTGTAGGAGAAAGGACCAGAGGAAGAATTTATTCTTTGTTGATCCAGTCTAAATTTAGACTTGTCTGACTTTCCTTCAATCAAGTGAAATAATCTCTTAGTAACTTCATCCATTTATAAGACATTCCTAAATTCAGCTTTTTATAATTCAAGCATCTCATGGGTTTTAGTCTTTTCTCTAAAACGAAGACATATGTTCTTATAGCAGAAGCCCTCTGAAATTTTGCAGAGAGCATCACACCTTGTGAAGCTATCAGGCAGGTGTATATTTTCATCTATGACTTCAGGTGAAGAAAAGACAGAAAAAAGAAAGAAAAGAAGAATTGTCAATTATTTCTTATGTTTCTTAACATCTAGAGTGTCCTGCTTTTCTGATCTCCTTTGCCTTTATATACTATGCTTGTTTTCATTTCCCAAATCTGCATTCTTGATTGTTTTCATTATCAATTTTTTCTACTTCTTTTGATCTTGAATTCAGTAGTGGTGATTTGCCTAGCTTTAGATACCAGATAATGTAACCTTGCTTTTTATTATAAAACTAATAAAGACATTTGCTTCCTAAGAAAATTGTCCCCAGGGTATCTGAGATACTTTTAACGAGACATAATCTACAAGTTAATTTTTCAATACAAGTCTAAGTAGTTCATGTTCCATTTACCACTGAATTTCTTTTTCTGGGAATTTATAAGCTGATTAAAGAAGGCTATGCTTAGAGGTAGACTAATTATTACAGGTCTTGAAAATAACACAATTCTCATTCTTTTAAATATTTGTTCTTTTGTCTCTTAGTATACTAATACAAACACTTGAATATAAAGTTCCCTTCAGAGATGTTGTCAAAATAAGGCTGCAAGAAAACCACAAAATTTTCGATGGAGTAATTGCCAATGATACAAATCACATGTATATTTGAATTTTTGCTGTGTTTAGTTTTCCAGGATCCAACAATCACCATGGGTAACAAAGATAAGTATTTTTGAGTAAATGTTAGCTCCCGTATTGTATACTATAATAAACTCAGACACCCTGTCCCTGCAACAGCCTGACTGTCATCCCTTCTGCCCATCTTCCCAGAGCTCTATAATTTCTGCATGTTTTCTAAACATGGGGTCCAGCAACTTAATAATTCCATGAACTCATTCAATAGTATTCTGATAAATCTCTCCTGTGGTTTAATATTTGCTTCTGGTGCTTGTATTTAATTGCCAGGTTAACAAGAGGATAGGTTATGAGTCTATTCATTAAAAAAAAGAAAGCTAAAATTGGTACCAGGCAAAAATAAGGTAGGTGTTAGTCACAATCTCTACCCATAAAACCAGGGAGGAATGTAGTACTTCATAGCATTAACTGGCTATGGTACTTAATTACTTAATTGTGCTCTTCCAAAATCAAGTTTCTATTATGGCAAGATTTTGGGAGGTTGCACTGCTTCTGACGTAAAGAATAAGAAATATTCCAGGGTGACGAGTGCCAAGCTGTAGTACTCTCTGACGCAAACATGGTTATCAAAACAAACAGTGGGACTGGTACAATAAGCATAATATTTTGGCTCACAGTTGCCATGGTGAATTAAGTATGAGTTTCCTAGAAGCCAACCAAAAATAAAATGTTTGCTCTTGGGAATAAAATTCTTTCTGGAGCCACCATAAGACATCGTTTTGGTACTCTCTCAATTCTGTTCACAGTCAAATACTTTTTGAATAAAAGAAGGCAGGGTGGCCTTCAAGATGAACGTATCCACTATGTGTGACCTGTGAAATGTTCCTAGCCATAATCAAAGTGTCCCAATTATTATGATAATTCTCTAAGGAAATGAAACACCACATCCTTTAAGGACTATCAGGCTTATGTCTGAGCTAATTCCTGGGGTCCCAAAACATTGCCACCTGCCACCGAGGTAATTTGGGGCTTATAGTCATTGGGAGGAATGAAGATTTTTTCATATTAGCCTCTTGGAAAAGCTAATAGGTTTCAATCCCATTTTATGGTTATTTTTACAGCTCCTGGGTGCATATTTTGAATACGCGTCTACAGGAGCAGGCAACAGCTCTCCACTGTACTTCCGCTGACAGACTCAGTCCAGCAGTATAAACAGGCAAGTGGACATCCTTGGAACCCTCTTTTTCTTCCAAACAGCAGAATATCATGAATCTCAGTACTCTATCTTGTTAGGAGAAACTGTAGCAAAAAGGAAAATTATCATAAACTTAAAAGATTTAGAGGTAGTGATTTTTCTCATATTCCATTTAATTATGCAATTTATTTTTACTTTTTTGTTTCTTTCTGAGACAGAGTCTCATTATGTCGCCCTCCGTAGAGTGCTATAGTGTCACAGCTCACAGCAACCTCAAACTCTTGGGATTAAGCCATTCTCTTGCCTCAGTCTCCTGAGAAGCTGGGACTACAGGCCTTCACCACAACACTTGACTATGTTTTTGTTGCAGTTGTTTAGCTGGCCCGGGCCAGGTTCGAACCCACCACCCTCCGTGTATATGACTGGTGCCATAACCACTGTGCTATGGGCACTGAGCCTGATTACATAATTTAATGGGTGCAAAAGTGAAGAGAGCCTAAAATAGAAGGAGATTTTAAGTTTTGTTTACCTGGAAAAAAAAGGGGGGGAAGTGTCTTCTTATCTTGATTCCTGGGAGGTAATTTCTGTGCACATTAAATTCAAGGTTAACCGTCCCCTTCTTTTAGTACATCAGAGAATTTCTTCTTCTTTCCCCTGGCTGTCGTGGATGCCTTAGAGAAGCTCCTTGCCTGTGTCAAGGCTGCTACTTGGATTCTTTTCTTTGCTTTTACACAGTTTCACTATGAATCGTGGTATTTAGTTCTTCTTATTTATCCTGCATGGACTTCCTTGTGATTTTGAATGTGAAGATCAAAATCTTTCATCAGTTCTGGAACATTCTAAGCCATTATCGTTGGTAATACTACCTGTGCCCCCTCATTTGTCTTCCTCTCCTTCAGGAACTCTGCTTTAGACCTTCACTCTGCCTATTGCTTCTTAACTTCACCTTGATTTTATGTCTTTTTGTCTCCTTATTCTTTATCCTGAATGATATTTTCTGATCTATTTTGATTTTTTGGTCTATCATTGATTTTTTTTCCTTCAGTTTTGACTAATCTGCTAGTAACATGTTCCATCAATTTCTAATTTCAGTCAATTCATTTTTAATAGACCTTATTATTAGATTTACAGAAAAATTGAGAATCTGTCACAGAGAATTCCCACATACCCCATGCCCAGTTCTCTCCACTCTAGACCTCTTACATTATTATGATACATTGTTATAACTAATGAACCAGTATTGATACATTATTATTAGGTGAAGGTCTTAGTTTACTCAGGTTTATTGCAATTTTACTTCGTGCCTTTTTTCCATCCCAGGACCTCACCCAGGTCACCATGTCACAGTTCATTGTCATGTCAGCTCTTCCTAGATGTGACGATCTCTGCTTTTAATGACCTTGATCATTTTAATTTTTCCCTTCCCTTTCAAGATCCCTCAAGCTTTGAATCTCATTTTTCATCATTCTCTTTGTAAATTCCCACATTTACTTTCTTTCTTTCTTTCTTTCTTTCATTTCTGTGGATTCCAGGTCCTGGTTCCCATCATTCTGCTATAATCTGAATGTCCCCAAGACTCAGATGTTGGAAACAAAAGGCACCGCCGCTGGGAGGCAGGACTTCTGGAATGGAGCACGGCTGTTATAAACTTGATCGATGGAGTCTGGTCTCTCTCCTGTCCTTCTAGACCTTCTGCCGTCCGGGGACACCGTGTTCCTGTCCCTTGACATGTATCGCAACAAGGCACATTGTGGCATCTTAGACTTCCAGCATCTAGAACTATGAGGAAAAGAATTTTCCTAAATCATTCTCAGGTATTTTGTTATAGCAGAACAAATGTAACTAAGACTCATCTTTATAAAACAGGAGACTTGCTCCTGTTGTGATCTTTGGCAGCCCCGGTATACACCTGCCTGGTTCTTCCCACACTCTGGACTCTCAGCTGCTTTTTCTGCCCTCCATGGACTAGATCCTCCCACTGTATGTCAGGCACATTCTCATGGCCATATATAAAATCGTGTCATTACCAGTAAATGCAGAACAAATTGGTAGCTTCTGGCCAGTGGCACTCCATAGAAGACCCTTCAACTGTCCCCATCACCAGCAGAGTCCTGCGCCAGCATCTGAGGACTGCAATGCTGAAAGGGAGGCTTAACACCATGGATTCCATTTGCTTCTGACCCCTCCAGAAAGGTTCTTCAGGCAAAAAGCTTCTGCTTAGCCCTGCACATGGACCATCTAATTATAAAAAGAATTAGTTTGTAGTTCAGCTGTAGAAGAAAGATGGTAACTGTCTCTTTTCCAGAAGTAACTTTCAGTGAAATAGGAAAGTATTTAAATAAGCAGCAACATTAAAGAACATTGTGACCTGACCCACATCCTCCAGAATTAACTACCAAAACCGAAGAGAAGATATAAACTTCTCATACCTTTAACAATGGTCAAATGTTTGCACTCCTTAGTCACTCCTGGCAACCCACTTCTTCTTCCCCCTTCCTTCAACACAAAAGAAACCTAAAATTTACACTAACTTAAGATGGTTCTTTGAGACATTGGTTCACCATCTTCTCCCAGTTTCCCAGCTGTCTGAATAAAAGCTGCCTACCTTGTCCTAACACCTGTCTCTCGACTCATGGGCCGACCTTTAGCAAGTATTACAAGCTAGGACTTGGTTATGAGACTAAGTGCCCTATAGCCCCAAGAATTCAAACTGACCAAATCTACCTCCTCGAATTGGAACATAAAAGATGGAGTCACTGAGTATCTTTCCTTCCTAAGAGAAGGAACCAGAAAAAGGTATGTATTAAGACAATTGATACTTTTTATATCCACGCTGTTTTAATGCGAACTATAAAGTTTATAACTTGTCCAATACACAGACATGTACTTCCCAAACACTAAAAACAAGAACAATAAAACCCCAAGAAATTTTTTAAAAGTATAAAAGAAGCTTCCCATGTTACTAAAAATAAAATAACAACAAAAACAAATCCCAGTAAAATTAATTCAGGCTAAGGAATAATTTGAATTTACCTTTTGAAAGCAACTGACATGAGCTCAGTGGGTTAAAAATAGGGCTTTGATTATCGAGACTAGTTTAATTTAAATTTTGAATGCAATTTATTGTCAAAATGCAAGAGATTTTGTTTACCCTAGCCAAAGAGCACTATTTGGTAATTATAGGCTTAATGTTAAATTAGGTCCTTTTTCTCTGCAGTAACAAACTAATCAGATGAGAATGCCATGCCTCTATTAAACATTTACATTAGGATCGCCTAATTACACCAGGATTTGTTTGGGTAGCAGCGGCAGATGTTCTGAAAGGCTGTGGAAAGCAGTCCGGTTTCACAGGAGAGGGACAGACACTACCTCGGTGCCAGGTGCCTGGGTGCTCATGGAGATTTCACAGGAGAGGGACAGACACTACCTCGGGGCCAGGTGTCTGGGTGCTCATGGAGACGAAACGTGCGCCAGACGCTTCTCAGCCGAATCCCTGCACTCGGCCCCAGCACCTGCACTCACTGTGTCGCTTCTCCACCTGCTTCAGGAAGGTATTGCAACGATTCCCAGTGAAAGTCCAGAAACCTTTGTGCTTTACCCAATTGTTAAGGAAACAGAAAGTTATCGAAGTTATTGTAAGGCGAGTTTTAAGGTTGAAAAGAAAACTCGCATAGGTTTCCTTTCTACCAACTGAATACTCAATTCCTCAGCCCTTTATACCAACGCAGACATGATCTGAGTCTTTGAGACGCTGTAAGATTTTATGTTATAATGTTATAAGCCCTGGTGGTTCATAGTTGAGTAGATGGCGCTCTGATAGTCATTGTCACTCAAAAAATAGTGAAGCTGGCTCTGTTTCCTCTATTCCATTTCAGGATGTCAAACTTCAAGGACTAACCACGGTCCAGACACACCGTGCGAGCAAGAGGAGGGCTTCTTAGGTAACCGAGTGCAGACGCAAAGAAATAAGCTCCTGGTCCAGGTTGACTCAGGACCGTCTGCCCCTGGTTTGCAGCTGAGGTCTGAGAGTCCTTGATAATGAGCTTCCTTCTCAGGGTCAGCACCCCCCCCACACACAGCTTCCTCTGCTCGGAATCCACCTGCTTTCTCCAATTTTCCTAAAAGTCTGTTCCATTGCCTCAAACCCAAATCTCACTCTCATCTATCTCCCTCTGACAACTAAATTGGCTGCATGGGCCACCTAATTTTTATTGAAACTTCTTCCCCATGAACCTGCTCCTCCGCTCAGCTGGGCTGAGTTCCGCATAGCGCAGGCGGAGGCGGACTGACCAGATCACGTGCATTCGCTTCCCACGGAACCAGGTTCCTGGGACACACGGGCTCGGGGTCCCTGCATATTGAGGAAAGAGTTCAGATAATACCTATATGCACGTGCGTTTTAAAGTAGGACTTTATTACTTAAATGTAGGATGCGGAAAGTTAGTTGCTACATTGTTGTATTCGTGTCCTGCGGTGTTACTTTGAGCTCCTCGCCCTCTCTCGGGCCCTTAGGGTCCCTCCCACAGTAGGCAGTGAGCCTTCTTCATTCTCAGGCTTTGCATCTGCAAACGCTCAAACTTGCCATCCCGGAGAATCTTTGTCTTTGTTGTTGTCTTAATGTATCATCCCATAAAAATGACGTCTTCTTTCTATTCTGTTCCAAAGCTGTTTACAATCAGAGCTCTTTGACTTTTTTTTTTTTTTTTCTGAGTGGTTGTCTGTTTCCTTCTATTTTCAAGGTATGTATGAAATTTAGCAGCCAATTCAGGCTCTTTTTAGTGAAAACAGTACTGTTCTGTTTGGGGTCCAAGTTTCAGAATTGCCTCAGTCAACTGCCTTTCCAGCAGCCACCAAGGCTGATGGCTGCTTGGTGCGTGTCACATGTCACTTCTGACACTTCTAGCCACTGCTTGCCAGGGCTCTGGACTGGCCAGGTCTCGGCTGGCTTAACTAGGTTCCAGACGTAGACCGCTAAGTTACCTTGTTCAGGTACAATTTCTCTTAGGTGCCGGAGGGCTATCTACTTTAGCAGGAGAGAGAGAGTGTGTCTCAGAGAGATAAAGCAGTCTTCCTAGAAAGGTAGATCTTAGTCTTTAGCAGAGCTTAGTGATCTTCAGCAGAGAGACTCCGTGCTGGCATTCTGCAGGCAGGAGAGGAGACAGAGTCAGAGTAAGCGGGTCCCTGATAGAATGCGCATGCTCCTTGACTGCCTTCTCCTCCAGCCTAATATAAGGCTGATCTCGTGCCTCTCAGCACCACAGGTGTAGGGACTGCTAATTCACCACTGCTCTCGTCTGGCAAGCTCTCATGCTTCTTAGGAGCGCAAAATCCCTCATCATGCCCTTTCCACCCAGGTGTTCCATCATTGAGCTATACAGGTATTTCTTATAACTCTCACTCCCCCTAGCCGTAGGCTGTATGGGCTGCAACAGGCGCGTCTGATGACTGCAGCGTGGCTTTGCAGGTCGCTTCTGTGGCCACTTGTGCACGCCTCCTGTGCTTCACTACAGGCCACAGGCCCTTTCCTGAATGTTCAATCACAAACTGAAAGTGAGATGCGGGCTGTGCCTGGGCCTCTAACAAGTTCGTATGGGCTCAAAGGCTGTTTATTGCTCTCCTAAGGAGGGATAATGCCTAAGAAACTCTCCGCACCAAACTGGTAATTTTGATCCCATGGGAGAGAAACCACACTTCCATGCCAATGGCAACGGAAAGACATGGAAGGGGCAGGGCTTAATTTCCACTAGGATAGTTTGAAGCTGAGTTAGGTTAGGTTGCCCGAGTAGACTTCAGTGAAAAGTGGCAGAGCCAGGATTCTAAGCCAGTTTACTCTCAATCCACACCAGATTTTTCACCCCTATGGTAGTCCTCCTAAAATGCCTTTTAAAGATCATATTTCTTTTCTTTTCCTTTTTTTTTTTTTTTTTTTTTTTTTGCGGTTTTTAGCTGGGGCTGAGTTTGAACCCACCACCTCCAGCTTATGGGGTCAGTGCCCTAGGATACAGATGTTTTATGGAAATGCTTCTCAATCCCTTTTAGTATACATTTATTTATTTATTTGTTTGCTTGTGTATTCTGAGACAGGGTCTTACTCTGTTGCCCTGGGTGGAGTGCAGTGGCATCATCATAACTCACTGCAACCTCAGCCTCTTGGCCTCCAGTGGTCCTCACCCCTCAGCCTCCTTAGTAACTAAGAATTCAGGATTCAGGTGCACAGTACTGTGCTTTCATTCTATATTCTCTGGCTTTTCACTAACAGGAATTAGCAGAATTCTGTGGTTAATTTTTTTTTCTTTTTTTTTTTGTACAGACAGGGTCTCGCGGTGTTCTTTAGGCTGGTCTTGATGTCCCGGCTCCAACGATCATCCTACCTCTGCCTCCCAAAATACTAAGGAGTCCCAAACTCCAGTCTATAATATTATTAATATTCCAATCCCTAATAAAATCCAGTGGGTGTGGTTTAAGCTTAGACCTCTAGGATATGTTGGAAAAATGAAAAGCACTCATTTTAGTAAATGATGCTTCCCAGGGCCTGCTTGATACGGTGCTCCCCGATTGCTGTATGAATTTTACCAGAATAGAAATGGCAGCATAGGTGAACTGGGATGCCATGTATCCCGGGCAGGTTTCTTACCCTTCAGTTTAGCCACCTGAGCTATACCCATGATGCCATTCTCATGACAGCAAAAATCCTCTTCATCCCACTGCCACAGAGACAGTGAATGTGGATGATTTGTCCTCTAACTGGGTGAGCCAACAGTCAGGAGATTGGTGAAAGCAGGGAAGAACGTTTCTCAACTTATTTTGGTGTTTGTCTGAGATTCTGTTGTATCACATCACTACGCTCAGATGCATAGAGAATCCTGCGAATGATTTGAGATACTAGTGCCCCTGCTCAGAGGGAGTTTAGCCTCATAGGGGTTGGCTCTATCCTTAACCTCACTCCTGGATTACCACAGACTTCCAGTTGTCTGTGCTAATGCCGACTTCTGCATTTTCAACTGTGTGCACAATTCTTTTCTCATTCTATGGTTTCTAGGGATCTATTTCAGGTTTTGTTTTCATGGATTTTTCTCAACTTCAGCATTACTGATATTTAATAATGAAACGACCTGTTTCTGAAGCTACAGTTACTGATTATCCTTTGAAAACTGTCAGTTTGATACCTACATTCCTCTGATCCTTGGCAAGGGCCAAGTGGTGCTAACAGTGTCTTGGTGATTCCATTCAAAGGCTCTTTTTCACCAACTGACGATTATAGCTCTTTTGGTAATTACTCTCTAGAATTATGATGGGACTCATAGTCCTCAACTCGGCAAAACTGCTGAACCTCCATGAGGAGAGCTGATATTTGACAAAGAGTTGGTAAAAGGAGCTAAGATCTAACAAACATGCGACTTGCCTCATCTTCTATTCTCTAATTTATTCAATTTAAGGTGATGTAAAGAGATCAGAAGTTTAAATAAATGTTCAGACATTGCAGGAAAAGTAACTAAGAAATGAGTTAAAATTATGAGCCATGTGTGGCTTGGGTTGGAACCTCTTTCCCAGGATTCAGTTCTCCCAATGTTGTTGATGCTGCAAACAAGCAAATGATGCATCAGTTAAGATACATAGAAGATTGAAAAGGTAGAGGGGAAGTGTGCACAATGAAACGTCTATGCTTCTGACAGTTTAGAGCTACAACGTTATTTCATTGTTTTTAAACGTTAAAGCAAAATCTCTCGGGAAACATTAGGAATTGTTTAAAAATCATTTTCATGTATCATGAGTGGGAAAAATTCCAAAATGTTCTGTTCTACTTACTTACAATCCACATCAGCTCTGTAAACAATCCTGGCTGCTTGCTTGAAAAGTAAGTCCCAACCTGGATTCTAAAGTAACTGAATTATTTTTTATGAGAAAAATGTTAACCTTAGAAAGAGAAGTGGCAAGCCTGGTTAAAGTAATTTTTAAGCTTTTTAAGTTATTCTTTTACTTCTGGAAAGAAAAAGATTTTTTTTGACTCTAGAAAACTATTTTTTTTAAATGAGACTTACATATACTCATGTTTTATGAAAAAAATAAATTACTAGAGTGGTACCTGTAGCTCAAAGGAGTGGGGTGCTGGCCCCGTATGCCAGAGGTGGCGGGTTCAAACCCAGCCCCAGTCAAAAACCACATAAATAAAATACTAAACCAAGATCCTCAATGATTAATTCAGAAGGAATTAACATCAAAAAAATTATAATCAATTTACTTAAGGTTTATAGCCTGTTTATATATACAACTTCTTCTGATATCTAAAGCAGCTTAGGTGATAAAAATTAAGGAAGCACCTTGGTTTTCAGGACTAATTGGTTAAGCCATCTGTATTTTATTATTCAGAACAATACATGATACTTGTATCATTAAAATTATATTTGCTAATATGTTGGCATTATGGAATATCAGCGTTCATGCAGGATTCACCATCATGGACTGGCTGTCAGAGGGATGAAAATAGTCTGCAATGTTGAGATGGCCCAACTCTTGAGAATGTGGGCACAAATTGGTGTTTGAGATCAACATACAGAGGAAACGATCTATTTCCTTCAATGGTTGGTCAATTAGCATCATTCTCCACTCCTTTAACACCTTGAATTTTCTAGCGAACTTAAAATATACATATTCCTTTTACTTCCAAAAGAAAACTTTATTCTAAAACAGTTGCCAAAGAATATGGTTTCTGGAACATCTAAATGGAAGTGTTTGTTAGTGATTTCAAATTTATTAATTGATGATATTTACACATGCTTGTGCTTATTTCTTGTTATTCACTTTAAATTATTTGAACCTTCTATCAATTTTTCCTCTCCACACAGGCAGAGTCTGCTGAGGAAAGTGGAGTATACAGTTGCCAATAGGTGTTGCAAATAGGTTACTTTGTCTTTTTGGTCTGTTAGGTGCATATTTAGGGCTTCAGAGTCTGAGTCCTGTAATTACTCTCTGATTCTTTTCTTGAGCATGCCTTTAAGTCTTTACATAGCATTGTGTGGACACTTCTTCAATCACTGGAATTATTAATCTCTGTAAGATCATTTTTAAAAGATTGCCAGAGACTAGTTATTTGGGGGACATTTTTAAATCGTCTTCCTTCCTATTAGACACACACAGTGATTTACTGGCCATAGTACAAATCTCCAGTTACTATTATATATATTTTTTTAGTGTATGAATGAAATTGGCACTTTGAAATGCGTTCTTTTATCTGAAAATAATTTTATAAAATTACAAAGAGTAGAAATAATTGCTAATACATAAGATGTTCAGCAGCTAATACATTTTCCTTTTGTATAGAATACTTTAATGTCTGTGAAATGTGATTGGCACAAACTTCCTCTGAAGTAGCTAACAGATGGCTTTAATTATTCTATTTTACCAGCATGAATATAAGATCCAGGAAAAGAACTGAGAAGGGAAAGATGAAACCTCTCATTTCAAACCCTTCTGCTCTTCTTTCTTACATTCAGCACCCCTTTCTCAAATCGTCTCTGTGAACTTAGCCTGGTAAATTATTTTGGAAAAAAAGTTTCCATAGTCAAATATGTTTTGATAACATTGAACACCATACTCCCTTTTGGAAGCTTCACAATGCATAATAGCTTATTCTAAGCACTGAAAAGTTTGGAAATAAATTTTAAGTATTTCTATTATCACAGAATGATTTGTATAAGAATACCTATTAATATGTCATTAAAAATCTTCAAATATGCTATTCTAAAAAGATTATTCTTACTTACAAGATTTTGTTCACCTTTCTATTATTCTGAATAATCAGTTCATAGAAAATGTTACAGACTGCAGTTGTCTAGAACTCAGAAATTTATTTTAACCTTGCTTGCAAATGATGGGCCAGCATAAGCATGATTTGTAACTGAGAACCGCATGAAAATTGATTCAAAACTTTTCTTATTTACATTAAATTCTACCATTAATTGTACATGAAGTAAAGAGAGCAGACATTCGGTAGAAATAGAAAGAAGCAAACCCCCTGCTTTATAGGCACTCCCTGAGCAATGCAATAAAGTCACACAGAGCCACGGCCTGACACCACAAACAGCCGAGCTGTGGGCTGACCAGGCTGCTCAGGTGGTCTCCCCCAACTCAAAACTCATCTAGATGGGCTGAAAGCCAAGGAGGGGCCAAGGACAGCTGAGGACAGAAGCCAGCAGCCTTGCCATTGAGCAGCACATTTACAGATCAGCTTGCCCCGCTCAGCAGGACCATCACTCTGAGAGAGGCTGGAAGTGTAAGGAGGGGTTGTAAGGACAGGGTGTGTGGCACTAAATCCAACAGTGGCACCGTTGGGCCTTGGCTTTATGCTCCTTGAACTCTATCCTCTCCATTGCCAAATTGACCTATTGAAATATAACTAAAAGAATGGTCAGAGTTAAAATAAAGGATCATTTGCTCATTAACTACTGTTTGACTAAATGGAGGGTGCAGCTTTAACTGAACGGGCTCAGACACCTGCCACTGAAAAGCCAGACTCAAGAGACAAAGAATTAGTGGAAGGAAGGCAGGTTTATTAAGAGCCGGCATCCTGAGGGGATGGTAAACTCATGTTGCAAAGGCCATTTCAAATTCCTCAGGCTGGAGGAAAGGTTCCTAAAGGGAAGGGGGCTTGGGCGTAGCTGACTGTGTGCAGCTCAGCATGTCTTGTTCCACTAGTTAACTTCAGTAATGGACCATCTGTCAGCTTAACCACAACCTTTTCCATTAGGGGTTGAAGGTTCCCACCATCCTGGTTCCACAGTTACTTGCTCACAACCTGTTCCTGGGAGCACATAACTGGTCATTGTAAAAGAAAGAGTTGTTAGCTATCTTTAAGCTGGAGTGACTGTTACCATTACACAATCTGCAAAAATGTGCTTTAAGTAAGGGCCCTTTATAGAACTGGCATAATATTCACACTGAATTATCAACTCTTCCCCAGTCAGACCCCTAAGCTTTCCAAACGCCTTGGTTTTGCTCCTGTTACTTTGGCCGCAGATCAAATTCACACTCCCTGAGTCAATACGAGCAAAACTTTTCTAAATTCAAGTCCAGGGTGAAATGCTACTCTCTTTCATGATACCTTCCTTAATTCCATCATCCAGAAAAAGAAATCCTTCTGTTTTTTGCATTCCTGTCACATTTTCACTGTATTTCTTTTATAACATTTAATGTCTTTAATTGTGAGTTATATTTATTTGCCTATTTAACTGTATTCATTTATAAACAGTAAACATGAAAGGGATAGGGTTTGAATTAGAGCCACCTTTGTTTTCCATTTGTCCTTGAAACCAGCAAATGTGTACATATATATATATATTTAGCCATGCTTTGTGTTTTATATATATGTATATATATACATACACACAAATATATATATATAACATACATATATATGTTTGTGTATATGTGTGTGTACATATATTCATATATATATATATTTTATACAGATGGGACCATTTAAGTAGGGAACTATATACAACTATTGGCAAATCTGGGACTTATACAGATACAATAGGGTGCAAAGGAAATATAAACAGAATGTATTTCTTTTTCACATCATAGGATATTTATATATATATTTATTTATATTTATATTTATTTTATTTATATATATTTATTTATATTTATATTTATTATATTTATATATATTTATAAATATTTATATTTATTTATATATATTTTATATATGTATATTACATACATATTATAGCTTATTTATGTATACAATACCTACACATATACATACATATCTATACATATAAATATGCTGTGATGTGGAAACAAGTACATTTAGTTTACATTTTCTTTGCATTGTTTTTTATCTGAATAAGGCCTAGATTTGCCAACTACTGCATATAGTTGCCTATTGGAAATGGCCCCATCTTGCATAAGGTTCACGTCTTTAGATTCCCAAATACCATTTTGGGTATTTAATACTATTTAATCATTTTATTTAAAAAATATTTATTGGGTCTAAATTATATAAATAACTTCAAATATGAAATCAGAGATTATCCATATAATGTCCTTAACCTAATTTTCAGATTTTTCTATGGGTACCTCTGCCTGGTATCTTAGACCCTCTGCTGCAAACACACCACATTTCTCTCCTTTCTTCTTGAGGATCTTGACCTTACTTCTGTCTTGCATTTTTCTACACCTTTGTCTGTCAAAAGTATCTCAACTCTTACTTTTTGGAGGAATCTCCTTAGGCTGCTTTAAACACAATGGCACTTTCACTCTGAGCTCTGACAAATTTTTGCCCCCTCTTCTAGCACTTAGAACATGTGTCCTACATAATAGCTAATTGTGGGTGTTTCTGCCTCTTCCACTAAGTTATTGAAGACAAGAATAATCTTTTTATCCAGCTAAGTATTACATTCAGACCTATAATGATGTCCTTTACAGAGAGAACTTGTAAAATGAATAGTGGTGCTCTGACTTCTGAAAAGGTGGCATAAAGAGATTTATGGAATTACACCCTAGTTAAACAAAAATACTCATGAAAAATATTTCTTTTAAAACAACAACCATTTAAAATTCCTATAGATTGTCTTAAGAGCATACAGCAATCAATAAACATTTATTTTGAAAATTTTATTTAAACTTAGTAAAAACTGTATCTGTACCTGTTGAGCCATATCCCATATTCTCCCTTAACTTGAGTTACCTGTGATGGAAGTTCTAGTACAGGTGGTGACCAAATAGACAGGGTACCCTCCCTCCCAGATCCCAGTTAAGAGACGTGTTATCTCTGACGAGGGGAAGCTGCCAGCATTTCCTTCTCTCTCCTAGTTCTGAGTTGCACAAATAAATATGTAGTTCTTCTTTCTTCTCTTAATTTATTTTAAAAACAAATTTCATAAAAAATAATGAATATAATATTATTTTTAGTACTGTATTACATAGAAATATATTTGACATTAATAGCATAGGAAAAGTAGGTGGGAGCAAAATTGTATTGAAGTAAAAAAATAATAGTGTAAAGTAACTTGAATCCACAGTAATAAATAAAGACTACAAGCAATGCTAAATAAGAAAAATACTGTAACAAACTTTATAAATGTACTTGCTCTACTTTCTCCCTTAGTTTCTATAAAAGGTAAACATTGAAGTAATAATTGTAAGAATGTCCCATTGGGTTTGTAACATAAATGGAATATGTTGAGCACTATTCACACAAAACGGAGCAGGAATCGAGCTAAATAGAGATTGACATTATATGAATTCAATGCTAAAAGCAAAGTTACTGCAAAATTTAAAAAACCCTGCAGACCCATATCTCTTATGAATATTTGTGCAAATATCTGTATTAACATACCAGTAAGTCACATCTAGTGACATATAAAATGACATATAAAATACAACATATTGTATCAATATAATAAAGGACAAAAATCTCAATGTCATCTCTGGAGACAAAGGAAAAATCACTTGACAAAACACAACTCCCTTCCATGAAAAGAAGATGCAACAAACTAGGAACAAAAGAGAACTTCCTCAGCTTGGTAAAGAGCATCTGCAAAAAGGCTTCACCTAACATGGTACTTAACTATTAAAGATTGAAATCTTTCCCCTAAGATGAGGAGGAACAAGACAAACATGTCCATTTTTGCTACTTCTGTACATTATTTTGGAGGTCCTAACTAGAGCTCATAGGCAAAAATGAAATTTTAGAAAAAGTTACCCAGATTGGAAAGAAAGAAGAAAACAATCTCTATTTGCAGATGACATGATCATGTATGTAGAAACATAAGGAATCCACTAAAAATATATATATATAACTAATACACAAGTCAGCAAGGTTGAAAGAAACAATATGAATATACAAAATTAACACATGCAATGAGAAGTTGGAAACTGAAATTAAAGAATAATTCCATTTATAAAGCATCAAAAATAATGAAGTAGTTAAAAAGAAATTTAACAAACTTTTTCAAAATGTATAACCTGAAAACTACAACTCATCAAAAAATTAAAAAGAATTACATAAATGGAAAAATATGTTTATGGATCAGAAGGTTTAATGTTGAATGATTCTATTTATGTGAATATCCATAAAAAAGCATATGAGCAATTACAGAGAAAAGATACTTTGAGTAGGAATGGGCAGGGTTTAATAATGGGACAGTTAAAACACACTCCACAGAATAAGAGAAAGTATTTTCAAATAATATATATGATAAAGGACTTATATAGAATGCAGAAAGAGCTCTTACAACTCAATAATTAAAATACAAATAAAACAAAATGAGCAAAAGATCAGATAAGACATTTTAAGATTTTCAACATCATTAGCCATCAGAAAAATGCTAATCAAAAATGCCAATGAGATACCATGTTAAACAATGCTATGAAGGCTGTAACCCAAAAGATAGATAATACCAAGTGTTGGAAAGGATGTAAAGAAATTGTTACTCTCATACTCTGTTGGTAGGGATATACAATGGTACAGCCATTTTAGAAAATAGTCTTGGAGTTCCTCAAAATGTTAAACATCAAATTATTAAATGACCCAACAGTTCCACTCCTATGTATATACTCACAGGAAATGAAAGCATGTTTTTACACAAAAACTTGCCCCCAATATTCATAGAAACCTTTTTTATAACAGCAAAGATGTAGAGGCAAGTAAAATATTCATCAACTTAAATATGCCTGGATAAAATGTGGCGCATCTAACAGTGGAATATTACTCAGCAATAAAAAATGAAATCTATACGATCAAAACATTTCTGAATGTATATGAATCGTGCCCTATGATTGCACCAATGTACAGAATTATGATTCAATAAAATTATAAAAAAAAAATGAAATCTACTCCCATTATCAGACCCTGCCCAATCCTATCCTAAGTATCTTCTCTATGTAACTACTCATCTGCTTTCTGGGTAGATATTTCATATAAAATGAACTAGTCAATATGTAGTCTTTATTAAATGTCTTCTTTCACTTATCACAATAGCATGAAATGTCATTTATGGTGTTTTCAGGGTGATGAAAATGTCCAAAATTAATTGTGCAGGTGGTTTGCACAAACCCATAAATATACTAAAAACCTTTGAATTATACATTTTAAATATGAATTTCATGGTATAAAATAAAAGCATTAGGAATACAAAAGCCTTAAATTTGTTTGATGGAAAGCAGTATCTGCATAATATCTGGAAATCACATTTTTTCCAGATAGTGAGAAATAAGAATGTCAGCTGGCCTTTTCTAAACAATCTGAGCCTGACCCACCCCCCTTTTCTTTATAGGCAATGAATTTCTCAAGAGTTATAAAATAATGTGTTAAAAACTTTGGTAATTGTTAATAATTGGAGAGAAAAATGCATTGCTAAATACACCACTAAAGGTTAGAATAGGGTAAATGCTGTTTCAAAATAAATGTGTCTCCCAGGGAAAGAAAGTCAGATGATGGGCAACCTCTGGTAAAAGATATCAGAAAGAAGGAATAGTGACATCATTGTAGAAGGGAAGGAGGAGAAAAATGTGTGCATTTTTAAAAGTTAAAATAAAATATGGTTTAATAAATAAAAAAATACTTGATGTCAACTGCAATTTCAGGGATAGTCTGGGAAAGGCATGCAGGCAGAAGTAATCAGGAATAGACAGGGATGTCAGGCCTGAGGCTGCAGTAGTGAGCTCAGTAAGGATTCAGGATGGTGGCAATCTCCATTCAGGATGTGGGCTGGTCAGAAGCCATGCTAGCAGGAAGGAGCTTGCTAAGCCACCCTGTGATCAGTGTTTCCTCACATGTGGTAAACATACCACTGTGGGTACATTGGACAAGCTGTGCATCACACTTGTCAGTCTCTTATGGTTCATATATTTATAGCTAGCATCAATAGCCAATTTTTACTGATTCTATTGCTTAGTGGATGGCTTAAGGGAACAGTGATGTGTTGATCCCTCTAATAGAAAGATCAAAATCACAGGTGTATCCCTAGTATAGGATGAACTTATGACAAAGGTCAGGTCTAATAGAGCATAAGAAGAAATGAAATTTGAGGAACACTGTTTCTAACTGGAGTATTTTCCAAAGTACTATGGCTTTACTAAAATCCTGATTTTTTTTTAACCAAACCTTTTGCCAGGTGCTGCATAGTTTTGGGAGAAAGATGATATACATTGGCATACATAGCTTATATTGGAAAACAGGAGTGAGTTGAAAGAATTATCTGCTCAGACAAATATGAGACTGAAATCCTCACCCACATATAAAAGGAAAAAACATTACCCTGAGGTATATGTCCTTTGAATATATGTTTGGTACATGTTTAGAATCAAAAACATTTATTTAATCAAAAATACTGTAAAATTTCATATTTGTTTTCTTTCATTTTTACCACACAAAAGACAATTGTTTACATTTATTAGTATACTTCCATTGTTCCAGGGGAATATTTGGATGGAACATTATTACAAATTCAATTTGGAGGAGAGGCTTCAAGATGGTTGACTCAAGGCATCTGGTACTTTTCTTGTTCCCAAATAAAAACGTAAAATAGTAAGTAGACAACTACACTTCAAATAGATCATTGAAGATAGAACACTGGAATTCAACATAGAAGTAATAGGAAACTCTTAAGGCAATAAAAGAGGACACAAGGCAGCCTGCTTCCCCAGGAACCCAATAACCCACACCCTTCCTGGCCTGCCTCTGTCACTACCAGCACTTGAGCAAACAGATTAGAGGCATGAGAATTTGCCTGCCTGAGCTCACTATCACCAATGCCAGTGTATACCATCCTGGGGTCCAACACAATACTAGTTCTACCATTGCTACCACTAGGGCCCAAAAGTGTAGGGTAAAACTTCACCACAGCCTCCACTAGCAATTGTACCCTTAGCTCCTGCAGAAATCACAGACACTACTGACATGCTTTACAACTGAAGAAATCATAGGTAAACTACAATACTACATGGACATAGAATCAAAACCAAAGTGCCCTATCCAACCAACATCATGAATACATCTTCAGGGAAACATTCTCCCCTAAAAGGTAAATTCAAAAACTTAGAGGAAATGTCTGCTACACCAGATGCACAGTTATCCATGTAAGGACAAAAGAGATATGAAAAAGCAAGGAAATGAGGCAAGAAATATATTCAAATTTTCAATTTATCAGAAGGAAGGAAAAAAGAAAGAAATAGAAATGTATTTAATAAAATGATAGATAAATGCTTCTTGACTCTAGAATGAGGACTAGATATCCTACAAGAAGAAGCAAGAAGGTCAGAAAATCATGGATATAATGCAGAAAGGTCATTTGCATTACACATTACAATGAAATTGCCAAAAGCCAAAGAAATAGAGAAAATTTTAAAAAGAGAAACAATCTAGACAATTATGAGGGAACCTCCATCAGAATAATGGTGGATTTCTAGACAATTATAAGGGAACCTCTATCAGAGTAATGGTGGATTTCTCAGAAGAAATTTTACATGCCAGTACAGAGTTAAATGATATATTCAAAGTGCTGAAAGAAAGAAAAAACAAACAAACAACTGCCAACCACAAATACTATACCCAGTAAAGTCATTTATAAATTTTTAAAACCATTAATTGTGAAAACTGTTACACAATTATGAATAGACAGTTCTGAAATTTGATAAGGGAAATCTGTGACATACTTATAGCTCAGATAACATTTTTTTTTGAAAAGCAAATTTATTTCAGGTTAATGTGAGGGTATGAACAACCAGGTCAAAATTTTTGATATAATAGGTGCCACACACAAAGGGTGTGCCAAACACCCCCACCACATGCCCATTTAGTGAGAGAACCCCCCATCCCTTGCCCCTCTCATTTTATGTTGAAAAACCAAACATTTTCCTCTTACAATCAAGCCAGAGATGTCCAACATCATAATTTATATTTATTATTATACAAGAGGGTCTAACCACTAAAACAAAGGAAGAAAAGTAAATGAAATGCATAAAGATCAGAATAAGAAATTAAACTTCATGTATTTGTATATATCATCTTGTTAAAATGTTGAAACTCTAAAGAAATGTACAAGATAAAATTGAGTAAGTAAACTTACCATGGTTATAGATTAATAGGTCAATATACATGAATCTTTTTTTTATGAACTAGCAGCAGCAAAATATTAGAAAATGAAATTTC
Organism: Arctocebus calabarensis; assembly: GCA_963573935.1. Lineage (NCBI taxonomy): Eukaryota > Metazoa > Chordata > Mammalia > Primates > Lorisidae > Arctocebus > Arctocebus calabarensis. The sequence continues at coordinate 20,996 of CAUYON010037290.1, read as the reverse complement.
AGAAATAACAATTTACAGTGAAAAGCAAGATGCCTGACTAGAGACATTGCTTACCAGAGTGTCAGAGAGAGAAGGAAAGGTTCCATATAAAGGAGAGGGTAGAATGGGCACAGGTCAGATGTATTTCAGAAGAAAAAGTGAGGGAGGTCACTTCCATTCAACTTCATGGAAGGAAATTGTGAAGCAGAACAAAAACAAAAACAAACACAAAAACAAAAATGAACAAGAAAAAGAAAGAACAAAAGAAGGAAGGAGAAGGAGAGAAAGAAAGAAAAGAAAGAGAGGAAGGAAGGAAGGAAGGAAGGAAGGAAGGAAGGAAGGAAGGAAGGAAGGAAGGAAGGAAGGAAGGAAGGAAGGAAGGAAAGAAAGAAAAAGAAAAGAAAGAGCGGGCATTGTCAAGGACCAAAACCAGGAAGGCTTGGAGCTGTATGAAAGGGGAGTATGGGGGAATTCCATTTGTCCTTCCCACACACTTTTAGTAAATAAAAGGGTTTCTGAATTGTTTTTCCACTTTTGCGATCCCAAGAGTTGCTACCACCACTGAATTTTGTGGACAACTAGCATGATCCCAGAGCTTGCATATTCCATGCAGGATTCTTTCCAAGGAGAGGGACTAGAGGAGCTGGCGTCCTGGCTATTACTCATTCAAACTTTTTTCTTCCCCTGCCCATCCCATGCCTATTGCAGCTAGGAGGACAGACTGAGATTTTGGGAGTGGCCATTTCTCATCAGTGGGGCATCCTCCAGTCTGAGGTTTCCACAGATTTAGATTCACACCTTTGCCCTTGAGGATCTGCAGTAGATTCATGGGTGCTTGTTCTCAGAATTTCCTGCCTACTGACACTGCCTGGAGACATAGGCCAGTGAGTCAGATATGCATACCAGATCCCTTGTCACCAGGACTTGAGTGCATAGCTAAAGGGCATCAGGGAGAGATTTGAGACCCTGACTTGGGAGGTGAGGAAATTCATATAGGCAGAAGTGGTGGGATAGTACAGGAAAGTCCTGCTGTTGAACTAGAGCAGGATCTGCTTTCAAAAAGACACTGGAGGGAGACTCTTGTAGTAGGGGGTATTGAGAAAGGGGTGAATCTCATTTCTGACAGCCAGTCAGATAGCCTCTCTCTTATGAACAGCCTTTCCAGTTCAGAGAGGTCACCTTAAACCCTCTCCAAGAAGGGTTTTTTCCAGGGGCATGGCAAACAAATCTTGAGCTCTACTGAGACTTTGCAGAGTCTTCCATTCAAGCTTGGCCAACCTAACCCCACCCTGCTTCACTTCTCCACCCATCTCAGCTGTGGTGAAGAACAAGTACTTCCCTGAGAACTCCAGGGTCCCTCCCACTGCCTGGAGAATTCACGTCTTCCCCTAAGGGGCTAAAGCCTATTACTGGTATGAAAAAACACCTCTGCAGTTAGCTTTTTCCTGCCAGCATCAACCAGTGACAAGGAGACTGTATAGCTCATTATAGCATCCACTGACTCAATCAAAAGGGTGTGGCCAATTAGTAGGAGTACCAACCACCAAGTCAGAGATAAACCTGGGGACCCCAATACATTTCACACTGCCAGACAGGGAAAGACAGCAGAATAGAGGAAACCTGAGGGAACATTGCTTTAAAATAATAATTGTAGGCAGCTTGAGCTGTGAGGGGTCTCCTCCTCCACGGCAGACCTCAGAGTCTGTGCACACATTACACCAGAGTGCAGGTATGGCAAAGATCTGTCAACCTCAAGTTTTCACAATCAGTGTCACCATGATCACTCTGACATGTGAAGCCAGGACCACTTGAGACTCAGGATTTCATCAGTAACCTTTATGTTACCAGGCCAGAGACAGACCTGTCCTATAGACCTGACAGAGCTGACAGACAGACACCAGGCAGACAGAACAGAAGCTCCCTCATGTTGTGTCCTATGACTGGCAGTAAGCACACCTCCTCCCTTGTATGGGATCTGAACAAATGAGGAGCCTCAGATAACACAGGCACCACTGGGATGCCTTGGCCAACCAGCAGTTCCAGGTCACTTATGTGGGTCCTTGGGGGTGCTGAAACAAAGCCGTGCCTGTGTGATTGGGCATCAGAAGTTTTCATATTGGCAGAATTGGCCTTCAGCTCTGCCTCAGTAATCCACAGAGCAAGCTCTGAACCCTTCACTGCACCTAAGCCCCTGTAAGTTCAAAGTCTCTACTGGTCCTGTGACACCAACTCTGAGATTCCAGGGTAGAACCTGGGCCCCCAAACCTCAAAAATGATGCCCACTGCCACTGGGAACCTCACCAAGGTCTAATTCTTCACTCAGGAACCCTCAGCCCTGAGCCGCCATTACTTCTTGACTTGGTTCAAGCAAATACCCACCTCCCAAGCATTCACAACTACTGTCTAAATAGACTCAGGAGCTGCCACTTTCCTCCATTGGGTGACCCCAGCCATAGAAATCCCTCACAACAACAATCACCAAGGAGAGATTGTGGCCAGCCCCAACTTGAAATTCCAACAGTGAGCTGGGAACATCCCTCCATGCCACATGAAAACATGAAAATCATCCACTACTGGCTCAAACTATGGTAACTATGATGAATGAGTCAAAACATAACTGCAGTTTCATATGCTTTCAGTATGTGCCTCATCCTTTCCCCAGTGGGTCACCATTCCAGAATAGAATACAAAAGTTCCATCTAGGGTCCTCCCCTTCCCCTAAATAAATAGGAGAGTTCCCAGCAAAGCAGAGCAGGTGCCCCACAATTGTGCTATCTGAGAAAAAAGGAGTCAGGTAATAAGAAGAACCTTGGCAACATGAAAAAAACAAATAGTTGGCACCCTCAAGGGAACACAAAGGAGCTATAGTAATGGACTCTACTCACAAGGAAATGACCAAAATGAGAAAAATGGAATTCAGAAAATGGATGGCAAGAATGATGAATGGAATTAAAAGGAAAGTTGAAAACCAAAAACTAAACTAAAATGAAAAAACCAAAAACATTTCAGAAAATCAATGGAAGTCTTTCTAAAGAGCTAGACATAATACAATATAACTTAAAAGAAATGAAAGAGCTGTTTAGGAATTTCAAAACAATAAAAAGCTTCTATGATAGGGTAACTCAAGGAGAAAAATGAATCTCAGCTTGAAGACAAGGCTCTCAAGATAACTAAGTTATTCAAAGAAGAAGATAAGGGTCTAGAAAGGTTTGAGCAGTCACTGAGAGAGATATGGAACTAAGTATAGCAACTTAACATTTGAATTATAGGTAGTTTTGAGGGAAGAAGAAAGAGTTAAAAGCATGGAAAACTTATTTTAGATAATTGTTGAGGAAAAATTCCCTGGTATTACTAAAGGTTCATACATAAAGATACAAAGTAGACATTAACCTGGCCAAAGTCAAAATGAAGTAGAAAATTCTGTAGGCACCAAGATTATGAAAGCCACAAATAGTCTATGAAGGAAAACCCATCAGGCTAACTGCAGACTTCTCAATGAAAACATTGCAAGCTAGACAGGAATGGGGCTCCATCTTCAATCTTCTTAAACAGAATAACTACCAGCTTATAATTTTATATGCTGAAAAGTTAAGTTTTGCAATTGATGAAAAAATTTAGTCTTTTCCAGACAAGATCCAAAGCCAGAAGAAGAAAAACGTCAAAGCAGAAGTAAATGAACTGGAAAACAAAAAATTGATACAGAGAATTTGCTGAAAAATTTAATTTGGCAATTGATGAAGAAATTTAGTCTTTTCCAGACAAATAAACACTGAGGGATTTTTCAGCCCTTCAGGAATTACTGAGAACACCATTGTGCATGAATCAGCACAACAGATACCACTAGTCTAAAATCACTCAAGCCCCTCAAATTCACGCTCTTATAAAAAATAGCATAAGGGGGGGAACAAAGCAATAAGGTACTACTTAACAGGCTGAACAGATTAACATCCCACATAAATTCTATGACTTTGCATTAATAGTCTGAATGTCCCTTTCAAAAGATATAGGCTGGCTGAATGAATGCAAAAATAAAACCTAGGTGTCTGCTGCCTCCAGGAAATACATCTAAACCATAAGGATGTACACAGACTCAATATGAAAGGATGGGGAAAAAAATATTCCATGCAAATGGAAATTAAAATAAAGCAGGAATTGCCATTCCCATATCAGATAAAAATGAGCATAAGCCAACAAAGGTAAAGAAAAAGAAAGTCATGATAAAATTGTAAACAGAACAATTCAACACGAAGACATATCAATTCTAAATATATATTCACTTAACGCAGGAGCTCCAGATATATAAAGTAAATTTTACTTGAGCTAAGTAAAGAAATATATAGCACCATTCTTTTTTTTTAAATTTTTTTTGTTAAGTCATTTGTACATAGAACATGAATACATTTACGCCATTATGGGATTCAATGTATTGATTATTTGTACAAATTGGAGTGCTTACATCCTACTAATCAACATAGCCTTCATCTCATTTACTCAATTATAGTGTTAAGACATTTGTGTTCTACACCTGATAGATCCAACTTGTACTTGCAATATGTTCCATAGGTATGGTCCCCCTACTAACCCTCCCTGTATCAACCCACCCCTTTCCTTTCCCTGTTTCTCCCCTTCACTTCTTCATCCTAGGCTATAGTTGTCTTTTATTTTTCATATGCAAGTGTGAGTGATTATAAATTAGTTTCACAGTAGTACTGAGTACATTGGATAAGTTTTTTTCCATTCCATTTTCTCATCCATTTAGTGAGATACTTTACTAAAAAGAATATTTTCCAGCTCCATCCATGTAAATATAAAAGAGGTAAAGTCTCCATTTTTTTAAATGCTGCATAGTATCCCATGGTATACATATACCACAGTTTATTAATCCATTCATGGGTTGATGGGCACTTGGGCTTCTTCCATGAATTGGCAATTATGAATTGAGCTGCACCAGATATTTGAACAATCTGGTACAAAGATATTTGAACAATATCAACTGTACCAAAATAGCTGTACCAGATATTTGAACAATCTGGTACAAATATCTTTATTGCCAAATGATTTTTGGTCATTTGGATATACACCTAGAAGAGGAATTGCAGGGTCAAATGGCAGGTCTACAGTTAGATCCCTGAGTGTTCTCCAAACTTCCTTCCAAAAGGAAACTACTAGCTTGCATTCCCACTAGCAGAACAGAAGGGTTCCCTTTTCTCCAAGTCAATGCCAACATCTGTAGTTTTGGGATCTTGTAATGCGGGCTAATCTTACTGGAGTTAGATTATATTTCAAAGTGGTTTTGATTTGCATTTCTCTGATGATTAAGGATGATGAGCATTTTTCCATGTGTCTGTAGGCCATGCGCCTGTCTTCTTCAGAGAAGTTTCTATTCAAGTCCCTTGCCCACCCCAAGATGGGATCACTTGTGTTTTTCTTGCTAATACTTTTGAGTTCACTGTGGATTCTGGTTATTAAACTTTTATCAGAGACATAACCTGCAAATATCTTCTCCCATTCTGAGGGCTGTCTGCTTGCTTTAAATACTGTGTTCTTGGCTGTGCAGAAGCTTTTTAGTTTGATCAGAACCCAATAATGTATTTTTGGTGTTGCTTCAATTGCCTGGAAGAGGGGGGGTCCTCATTATAAAATATTCTCCCAGGCTGATTTCTTCAAGTGTTTTCTCTGCACTTTCTTCTAGTATTTTTATAGTTTCATGTCTTCAGTTTAAATCTTTAAAGCAGTGAGAGTCTATCTTTGTTAATGGTGAAAGGTGTGGGTCCAGTTTCAGTCTTCTGCAGGTCACCAGCCAGTTCACCCAGCACCATTTGTCAAATAGGGAGTCTTTTCCCCCACACCACCATACCTATGGTGCATTTTACAAGGGTACATGTTAAATCTACTAAGTGTATAATATACATGTCTTAACACAATAAGTAAGAAAATGAGGTAAAGGCTATGTTAACCAGTTTGATGAAAGTATTTAAAATTGTATATAAAACCAACACACTGTACCCCATAATTGCATTAATGTACACAACTATGATTTAATAAAAAATAAAAATGCTCATGCTTACTTCCTGTGCAATACTTTGATCTAGAAATTGATTGTGATCATTTATTCAGGGTGGAAGGCACACCCAAGTGACCAAAAGCCCTCAAGGGAGGAAGACGGTCCCCATGAAGGTGGCTGAGTGAGGTCTGTGGAACCAGCTAACCTGGGTCTGCATTCTGCACCTACTGCTTATCACCCTTGCAATCCAGGGCAAGTAACTTAACCTTCCTAAGCTTTAAGGCTCTCAACTATAAAATGGGCCAATAATATAACTAGTATGCTAACATTCATGTGAAGATACAATAGAACATGAAAAACCTGAGCTGAGTGCTTGGCACCCTTGTTGGCTCATGATGTGAGCAACTGTCATTATCTGGAGAGAAAGAGAAGTGGCAGGATGACTTCTGGAGGTTGGGGCTCTTCCGGGAAGCACACCCCACTGAGATAGTAAAAATCTATGGAATTCCAGCTGAGCATGAAGCAGAGAGTGGTACTTTTTAAACCCAAGAGAAAGTGTTTTGTGTCCTCAGCATGAAAGTTGTTGTATGATCCATGTACAAATGACTTAATAAAAAATAAATTAAAAAAAAAAGAAAGTTGTTGAGATTACAGTTTACAATTAAGAAAGGGCCTAGAAATAGATGATTGAGTCCTTCTAATTTTCCTGTTGTTATTATCTTTCATGCTGAGTTCCCAGCTCACCATCAGTCCTAGGTTTCAAAGAGTTAATGTTTTCGGAGAAAGGAGCCCATTGACTTCTCTGAGACATATTGGCAGAGGCATGAAAGGTGATTAAATTCCTAACCCATAAAAAGGGCGATAATAGTTATAAAAATAATAGGAAATTAAAACTGCAAGTATCAAACTCTTACTTCTATGAAATAAAATTGCTAAAATCCATATAACTTACCTCACTGATAATATTCAAGGTACAAGTAGAGCAGTGAATTCCCACATGAAAGTAGCAGAAAGACTATTGTATACCTGGTAGAAATGTGTATGAGACGGAGGTCATACTGAAAAGTCAAAATGTTTTGTTAGCTTAAAGGACCAGGGTTTTGTTTATCTATTGCTGCATAATAACCACCTCTAAAATTCAGTGGCTTAAAACCATAATAACATTTATTTTGCTCGTGAATCAGTAGCTTGGTGTGGATCTGGCAGGGAAGGCTCATCTCTGTGCCATTTGGCAGCTCCAGAGCTGGGGGATGAAATTATCTGATCATAACCACTTTCTCTCATTTGTAGTAGTCGGTGATGGATCCAACTAAAACTTCAACTGAGCTGTAGACCCTATATGTAGGATTGGCCAATCTGTGTAGCTACACAGCTTTCTCACACCCTGGAGAATGGTCCGAACGGTAAACATCCTAAAAAAGAGAACTGAGTGGACACTGTATCACCTTCTCTAACTTATCCTTAAAACAAATGCAGCATTATTTCAGTGTACCACTGTGCTTCTATCCATTAAGCAATTTACTCAAGCTGGCCCACGTTGAAGGTGAGTGGAGCTAGATCCTATTTATTTATTTATTTATTATTTATTTATTTATTTATTTATTTCTGAGAAAGAGTCTCAGTCCCCCTGGGTAGACTGCCATAGCATCATAGCTCACAGCAACCCTAAACTCTTGAACTCAAGAGATCCTCTTGCCTCAGCATCCCTAGTAGCTGGGACTACAGGTGTGTGCCACCATGCTTGACTAGTTTCTGTATTTTTAGTAGAGATGGGGTCTCGCTTTTCTCAGGCTGGTCTTGAACTCCTGAGCTCAAGGGATTCTTATGTCTTAGCCTCCCAGAGTACTAGGATTATAGGCGTGAGCTACAGGACCAGCCTAGATCCCATCTTTTGATGGGAGAAGTTTCCACAAACCTATTTACATGTTTTAAAACCACTATAGATCACCCTCTGGCCACAAAATATTTATCTTTCTCAATGTGCAAAATTCATTTATTCCCTTACAAAACATTCTTTCCTCAAATTACTCAAATTAGGGCATCTGGTGGAGGCTGCAAAAGTAGGGTTTTGTAGAGTAGGTCAGATTTGAAGGCTGATGAGGCTCCTTCGGTTCAGTTCCTTGAATGTAGCTCCCAAGCGTAGCTCCTCTCAAGATGAAGGCAGAGAGCTAAGGAGGCAGCCATGCATCTCCCACACCCCCGACATGCCGTGGTGGGACACGTGTAGAGTAATTATAGTGGACACTCCTGCTTGAAAAGAAGTCTGTGTTCCATAACATTTGTACAAACCAGCCAGGTTTCCTTGATTATCACTCAATCCTGCTTTCTCCACAGTGCATGCCTCTGCCTTTTGGACTCTTAGATTTTCCCTCTGAGTTACTCATTTCTTTTCTATAAATAATGGTCATTGTTTGAAGTTAAATATACTCCTCAGGCTACTTTCTGCCCAAAGTTGTGGAGGCACTCCAGGGACCTGTTTTCATGTTGTACTGACTTTATCCCTTTGACTTCAAGCTCGTGGTATTTCTGCTCATACAATTATTTCAAAAATCTTTGTTGGTTTTTCATAAATATTATTGGATCTCTTTCCATTCGGTAAACATGTTGCCCACAATTTTCACTGACATATGCCCTTTCATTTTTTGGATTCTCTATAAGGTTACAATGGGACAATACTCTTCAGATTCTTTTTTTATATTTCAAGTTAATGTGAGGATAGAAATAACTAGGTCACAATATTTGAATTCATTAGGTAGTGTCCTTCTTCTAGTTGTGTCCTGCACCCAAAAGGTTTGCCATACACCCCTACATTGGGCCCATTAAGTGGAGTATACCAATTCCCCTCCCCTCCTCTGCTCCCTCAACTCTTTAGCATTTGGGGGTTTCAGAAATGTTTCTTCCAAGAAAAGCCTAATTATTAAGCTATGATGCTTTTAATTGAATGATTTTGTTTTTAATCTAATCTATGTTATAGATTAAAAATACATTTTAATTTTTTTAGTTTTTATTATTTGCTACTCTGAAGTAACTAGCCTCTGTTTAAGATGTAATTATTATTATTATTATTTTTCAAGACAGAGTCTCCATCTGTCACCCTGGGTAGAGTGCATGGTATCATAGCTCATAGCAACCTGAAAAGTCCTGGGTCAAGGGATCCTCTTGTCTCAGTCTCTCAAGTAGTTGGGATTATAGGCACCTGCCATAAAATCCAGCCATAAGATGTAATTTAATTATTTAAAAGGCCACAGTGGTGGGGGGAAAGGAGATATTCAAAATGTCAGCAAAAAACATTTTAGAAAGTTAAGTTTTCAAAACATGATTCTATTTACCTACATTTGGTTGGTTTTCTTATGGAGGGGAACACTTGCCATCTTTGTTCTTTTAGTGACAGTAGATACTGATCCCTGTTCAAAGTATAGAAGTGTAAACTCCACAGGCCGTTGTCAGCACTTCCTTTGTCATTTTGGAGTCATATTCGGGAGGTCCAGTGAACCTCCCAATGGAGGTCCAATGTCAAAGGCATCATAATCCTCCTCTAGAGATGGTGGCTTAGATGCTTGGGTGGCTGTAACTACTGCCTGCACAGGAGCTTGTGTTCACATTCTCTCTGTTCTGCCTTCAGATCTGCGTTGGTCCTGGAATGCAGAGTCTCAGAACCCAGAGATTGGAGTCCCTGCATTTGAGCAAAGTTAGGCTGAATTGAACATGGAATGCCTTGTGAATCTGCATACACACTTACAAAAGCGGTGTGCAGTAAAAAAGAGACTACTAATTGAGTGGAAATATAAGCTAATCTTACTATTGCCTTCATTCTGTCCAAAATAGAAAAATGGCAGACCAAAACTGTACCTAGACAAAAAATAAATAATAGTGTTCTTCAGTGAGCAGAGGTATGCCAATGTGCCCCCAAAGGCCAGGGGAGCTAAAGAAAAAGACTGACAAATCCAGTTTCTCAGAAGGAAATATTTAATAGGGACTTATGAACAGAAGCAATGCTGCAGGTGGCTTTGAGATGGTGGATCCCTGTGCCTGCTCTCAGGAAAGTATTCTTTACATAGCAAGCTTTTAGGAGAAAACATGTGCTCAAGGTCACGTCTTTCGACTTTCTTCCCAAGATTTGTGACCATGGGGGAAGTTAGATAAATATCTTTATAAGGAGTTATTCATGTTACGGGTATTGTTTAAAGACCTTGTTGTAGAGTGTTTTGGTATGTGGGAGTCAAATATGAGCCTTCTTGGTGGTTTTGCTTTAAGATGATATCACTTTTGCCCTGCAAAAGGCTATTTTCCTACAAATAGCGTAATGGAGAGATAAGGAGTGCTTACAGAGGAAGAGACCTAAAAGTTAGAACTTTTCAAAGGAGTAATCTGTCGATAGGAAACAGCATACATTTGAAAGTAAATAATCATATCAGACATATATGTATGCATGTGTATATATAACATCAATATAATCATCTTTGGTTTTTGTGTTTCTTTGAGATTATATTAATAGCTACCATTGATTAAGTGTCTACTGTATGTTAAGTCTTCAATAATATGTCTTCAATACCTTATGTTTGTAAAGCAGAGATATTCTAATTTTATAAATGAGAAAACTGAAACTCAGAAGGGTTAAGGAAATTTTTAGTCCAAATGGTGATTTTCCTTTATAATTTTCTTAGTTCAGATTCTTTTATTTATCTATGGTTTTTTAAATTAAAATAATTCTTTCACATGCTCTAAATGCTGGTAGGATTTTATATGTGGATTTGATGGAGTTAACCTGCCAGGTCAAGAGAGAAGCCTAGAGTTACCTGAGCCTTATATTGAAGAAAACAAAGAATATAAGTTTGGGTGTTCTTAATAAAGAGAGAATAAACAGAGGCAATCAGAAAGGTGGCTGGAATTAGATTATGGAAATCCAAAGTTTGGATTTTATTTTAAATAAATAGGGAGCCATTGGAGGGTATTAACCAGAGGAGTGATGTGATATATTCTACCCTATTAAAGAATTGCTCTGTCTAGTTGTCAAGAATGGAGTGAGGCTGAAACCAAAGAGGCCAATTTGGAAATTATACTGAGATGAGGGGAAAAAATGACATGGTGTAGATTGGAGATAGAAAGTGAATAAAATGCAAACATTTTCTGTAACCAGAGTCAACAGTACTTGACAATATTACCAAAGGGGATAACAAGTGCTTTTTATTGGGCTATCCTTATTAGTATAACTGATTGAATTGGAAAGGCAAAGTTTGGGAAATAAGTTTTTTTAATATGGGAGGCATAGCATATTCAAAAACAAAAACAATGATAAATAATGACAGAGCTTTCACTTCTGGTCACGGTGGAGTAACTGACACTGGTCTTTTCTGCTTTCCATTAACAACTGGAAATCTGGTTCCCTTCCCAAGAAGCTGGCTCGGATCCACATTCACAGAGATGTAAGAAAAAGTTTTAATGATCTGAGGAGACTCACAAGGAATCATCAGAATAAATCCAAAATTCTTGTAAGGAAGTCTAAAAATCTAACAATGTAATAGTCTCAAATTGAAGTATGAATTTTAAAAGTTAGACATATCAAAAAGCATGAAAATATGACCTGTTCCTAGAAGAGAGAGAGGAGGATAAATTATGGGCAGGTTTCTAAGGAGGCAGGAGGAGATCTAACCCTGAGCAGAGGTAGAAAGATGAGCCTCAGAAATGACATGGATACAGGACAAATCACAAAGCCAGTTGGCAGCAGCCAGCCAGTTGATTTTCTGCATGACAAGTTCTGTATTTTTCTGAATTAGGTTTTGGCTGACAGTGACTTAAGTAATTACTACAGTGATGTGGAAAGGGCATGGGCTCAGAAGTAGAGTAGAACTGCAAAGGACTATGTGGATTCAATTTAAAGACTAGAAAAAATAAATTCATGAAGGCACTGATCTGCAGAGGCACACACTTTCCCCAGGGGTGGAGAAGGAAACTGGCTGGTTAGTCCAGAGTTGGGACATGGAACTGTGCTATAGGATTGGTCATTTTGTTCACAGTGAAATCCAAGCAGAACTTGGTGAAAATCATACTGTGAGCCAGTAACAGAGTTTTCAGTACATAGGGAGTGAAGAGAGAATGGAAGATACAGATAAGGAGACAATGCAAACTGAATAAAAAAGAAATTAAATTGTAAGAGAAATGTACATGATTAAGAAGAAAAAATTTTTAACCAAGTCTTAGGAAATGTTTTAATTTTTTTTTGTATTACAGATAGTTATCTTTTTAGTCCTCTTTTCTTTATAAATGAAAGTTTAAGAAATACAAGAATTTTCTATGCACCTAACATTTTACTACCAAAATTTAAAAAAAACCTAAAATATTGTTAGCTTAGTGTAACTATGAGATACGCCTAATGTGACTTTTTATATAAATCAATTATTTTGCACATGTACTTTGGATGCTTAGAAAATGCAGACTTGAAAGTTCATTTTTCTCTACATCTCTTTTGAAAAGTCAGTAACAATAATAAATAATAAGTCATAAATATACTTTACGTATCGTATCATGTAATAAATTCAATAAACCTTAAATAGATATCATGTTTATTGTCTTGATATAGTTATTTAAATACAGCTTCAAATAAGTTATTTAATATACAGTAATTTGACAAAATAAATGAAAAACATATAAGATTTTTGCTGGATTTGGAATTTTAGTAAGTTCTGTTTTATTTTGGCCTTTTTTAATCTGATTCATTTTCCTCATCCTTTTAACCTAAAAACTAAATATAACTTCAACATTTAAAAGTGTATTAGTATGTTTTTTCAAATAAAATTTGTTTTATTATTTTTTCTTTTTAAATATGCATTAAAATGCTGACATTGTCATATATTCAAGCTCACGATTCCTTGGAGAATGATATTAACATTTCTGCATTACTAATTTGCAATGGGAAAATAATTTGCATAAAGGCCTCATTAATGCAAAACAAACTTCTACCTAGTTTCACATTACTTTAATATTAATAACAATATGCTTTATATTGTCCACATTTCAATGTCAGTAAATTTATAGGTGGGATAAGATTTCAATTTAAATTATTCATGTACAAATAAGACGTTCATGGTTATACAAAAGCTCAGTACTGAGGAATCACAGGTGTCCCTGTAGTGAAAAGGACTGAATAGGATACATTTGCAAAGGGAAAAAAGACAGAAGACTTGATGTGTAAGCACCACATATCTCTACTTGAAGTAAAGACACCATTAATATGCAATCAGTTTTCAACATGAGATTTCATATACATTTAAATAAATCGCATAACAATTAAATCTAACAGCCAAATAAACTTCAAGGGAAAAAAGGCAAGTTATTTCCATTCTGCTCCATTCAGCAAATACACATTCTCTACCTACTTTGTGCCCAGCACTGTTTAGATACAGAAAATACAAAGAAAAGTGAAAACTCATTTCTCATTATACAATCGTTACAGCCAATGTCAAGAATTCCTAGATTAAGTTCAAACCATTTCTTAAACATACACACCCGAATAATTTTTCATTAACTTTGGTTTGGAAATTAGAAAACTAAAGTAAAATCATTTGCTGTTATTTTAATAACACCACCTTTAATCCACCTTTAATGAAGGTGGATCTGACTGCACATTCCCCAAACCATTCACATTGTGTCCTGGATTATCTAGATTATCTTTTCATAGAGATCCAAATGACTGTTACTGTGTAGCCTGATGTTTTGCATATACTTATTCTCATCTCTTAAGATGCCTATGCCAGGGCATTTAGCTTATAGTAATGCAATTAGAGTATATAAACATTATTAAAAAATAAAATAACAATCACTGAATACTGACATTTTAACATATTCTCCTGAGATTTTGGTAATCTACAATGATCTTGTTGTATAAATGGAAGACAAATCACAGTGATCTGAGATAAAAAGTAATTACCTAAAGCTTTGGCTGGGATAATGAAGGAAGGTCCAATTGAATCTGACCACTTTACCTTTTGGAAACATAATTTAGCAGGTTAAAATAGAAGAGAAAAAAATTAGTCCTTAAAATAGAAAATTTTCTCAGAGTCACTACTGGAGTAGTCTGACTAGTCAAAAAAGCATGTCTTGGAAATGTATGAAGTGTTTGCTTGATATACTGCAGAAAAGAGAGAGTCATTTGACCCAGAGTTTGTATTCTGCCTTGCGCTGGGCCATTCTATAAGTCGCCCACGATGAGACCTAAATGCTGGATTATAAACATTACCAGGAATTCTCCATTCATCAGCAGCCCTTCTATTTATCCAGATCATGACCTCATTGTTTGTGCAAACGTAGCTTAGTTGCAGCCTAGGTTAGTTAGTTCAGGTTCTGTGTTTTGATTGCTATGTAACATGACAGCATTACCTACTGATTTAAAATTCTTCTAGAGCCTCCATTCTCTTGTGGTAAAGTCTATATTCCAACAAAGCTCAGCCTTTCTACCCTGCAGCCCCCACTCTGTTCCCTGTTGCTTGTCTGCAGAGCAAGCACAGGGGTCCCCTTTCAGTACCTGCAGGGGTCTCAGTGCCCTTTCACAGCTCATCTCTCTAGAAAACTCTTCCTTACCTCCACTCGTCTGATTTCTTTCTCCTCTTTGAGTGCCATTTTATACTTTCTCCCCTAAGAAGAAAGCACCTGTATCCTAAGAGGAGGACAGGTATCGTGTCTACCTTGTTGAACACATAGCCTGTAAACTTCATTCTTCCTGTCAGTCACTCACTGCGCAACAACTATTTATTGATCACCTAGACCTGAGGGATATAATAGCAATGCGAAATGAAGTCCCTTCCTCCTGAAGCTCACACACTTGTAATTAATAGTCACATGAGACATAAAAACACAGGTAATTTCAGAAAATGATAAATACTATAAGAAAAGTAAAAAGTAGAAAGTTCTGCAGCTTGGCCTTGAAGAATCAAAAGAAAAATCCATGCCAAACTCAGAAGAAACAACATTCTAGGAAGCAGAAATGCAAGTTCAAAGCCCGGAGATTGGGATGAACTTTTGGCATATCCCCGGGAAGACAAAAGATCATGCGCCTGGAAAATAGTGAAAGAATAGAGCTTCACTGCTAATAGAAACTAAGCGTAGGCAGCATTCCAATCCTGTGGCATATTGCAAGTCATAATTTGCAAGTTGGACTTTATTTAATTCTAAAAGGAAGTCACTAGAGAGTATGGAACGGGGAAGGGCCTCATTCTAGATTAGATTTTGGAAAAATTACATTGCAAGTAATAAAATGTGGGAGGAACAAGAAGGGAAGCAGAAGTGATGGTGGCTTGGCCTAAGGTTTAGAATGATAATTGGTAGGATTTAGGATCCAATTTGGAGAACAGAATTTTGGAATAATCTGAATATAAAAGGTGAAGAAATGAGAAAATTTTAGTAAATATGTATTAGAATTGGTTTTCTTTATTTTAAGAATAATTCAAAGACAACAGTTTCGGATGATGTCATGATATCTCAACCTTAGCACTTTTGTTATTTTTATCTGTGTAGTTTTTTGCTATGAAAAACTCATGTCTTGTGAGATTTTTGCCAATACACCAAGGCTTAACCCACCAGATGCCAGTAGCAGCCTCTGGTTGGCAACCAAAATGTCTCCAGACATTGCCAGATATCCCCTGGGGAAAGTCTTCCCTGATTGAGACCCCCTGGATTCTCCTTGAATTTTTAATAATATTGTAAATACGAGGCTTGAATTTGTAATAATATTGCAAATATGATACTATATTTACAAAGAGAAGCAATAATATTTACTATTTTTAAAATAGAAATTCAAGTAAAAGACGATAATTGTCTTTTCTGGATGACTTTTTTGAATCTTTTTTTTTCCTAGAATTTCTTCAGATATATTATGCACCAATAAACAATTATCATTATGTGTAGAACAATAAATCTACAGTACAATGACTGATTATAAATCCTGTCTCTGCCATTTATTGTCTGGGGTTAATGATGACATTCATAGAACTATTCTCATGGGGTTTTTTTGTTGTTGTTTGTTTGTTTTTTGAGTCAGAGTCTCACTTTGTCACTCTCGGTGGAGTGCTGTGGCATCACAGCTCACAGCAACTTCCAAGTTCTGGGCTTAGGTGATTTCCTTGCCTCAGCCTCCCAAGTAGCAGGAACTACAGGGGCCCACCATAACGCCCGGCTATGGGGGTTGTTTTATCTTTAAAACCTGCACAGCACTTAGATCAGTTCCAGGCACACAGTAGGCACTCAATAAATAATTGTTGTTGCTATTGTAATTGCCTACTCTGAGAAATTACTTGGGATCTTTAGAAGACATTTCCTAATAAAAAAAAATTCTCTTCTAAAAGAGCCATTTCTGCACTCTCTTTGAAATAATAATAAGTAAAAGATGACAAAGTTTACTGTATTTTATTTTAGAGTACCTGTCAGAATGAGATGAGTCACAAGAGGGTGTCATATCTTGACATTCTACGTCTGTGTCCAACAGATCAAGGACATATCTATGTAGTTTTTGTATTCTGCAAAAAATACTTCTGCACCGTCTCATTTTCAATTTGCACCACACCCTTTAAAAGGGTGAATCTGGAAGGGAAGAAGAAAAAAAACTGAGAGGGGAGGGCCAGCCCACTCACAGATGGACAGAAGGCAACCAAGTGTGGACTGAGGATGCATTGAGTATTTGGTCTGGTTCCAGCAGGAAGAGATTTTGCCACAGAGTTTTCTTGTCTTCTAAAGCTATTCTCATGCCCTAGATCTACCTTTACGAAAATTCTGCTCTGGTTCCAATACTTTCTCATCCTGATGTATTATTCCAGCCTACCAGTGCCGTTCACCAACCTCAAGTTTATTAGCATCTGCTCACTTATTTCAGGTCGCACTTGCAAATCCTCATGATTTCTGGGCTAAACGGTTTTAATGCAGGTTAAATTGCTAATATAAGGATGCATGATTACATTAGTATTTAGTATAATTACACTTATTTAATTAAGCACTTCAAGTACTCTGAAAACCTACCTTTTTTGCCTTGTTCATGTGTTCAACCCCACTTTATCATCACTATGTGGTGCGCTCTTCCCTGGGCAACTTCTCCATCTTCTTTCTATTTACTACAATTTCCGTGAAGTTTAAAGCTCAATCTCAGTGTTGAATGTGAAGCCTTCCTGCTTTTTAAACTCTATTCTGACAAATGAAGCATTCATGATTTATACTGTACAAGATGTCATTTGACTCTAAATTAACTGTACTAATTAGTAATTGTTTCTACTTTATAAGCCTCATTTGCTCCATAAGATTATAAGATCTTCTATCAATGGGGCTCACAGGAGTGCAACCAGAGAAAATTTATCTTAGTCATCACAAGTGATAAATAAAACGCCAATCCTATGTTTAACTTAGGGATGATATGTTAACAGGGTACCCTCATACCTAGTACCAAGCAAGTACATATCAGATATTCAGTAAATGCCTGTTGACATCATATGGCAAATATGTAAACAATTTCTTTACTAATACTCTTAGTAGTACAAAAGAGAGACTGATACCCCCCATGAAAGTTTGCATTTGCCTGTAAAATATGAACAACACACATGAGGTCTGAAGAAGAGCTTGGTATCCTTTTAAAAAATATATACAAAATTTAAATGATTAGGGTTTTTTCCTTATCAAGAGAAATAAAATGGTAAGTTGCTCAAGGAGGAATGTAAGCAGTAGTTCTCACCATTTACCCTGGGTCAGGATCAATTGGGGGGGGGGGTCATTAAACAACTTGCCAAGCCCATCCTGAGTTTCTGATTCAGTAAGCTCAAGCTGAGATCTAATAACTTGGAATTCCAGCTTTCTAGTGATGCCTAGAAGTGCACTTTGAGAGCTATTGTATAAAGCACTCTTTCCCGTAGGGAGAAAAAACAGTCCCATCCTGATGTGCTCCAAGATCATGAAGGAGGAAGGCAAAGGGTGTAAAGAGATAAATATTCATGATTATTTTATTCAAGGCAAGGTATTCAAACAAAAGGAGGCTAATTTTTCAGAAACAGCAGGGCAAGTTATTTTCAATGGCTAGGGAGTACTTATTAGAGTGTCCAATTAGTCTCGGCTTCCTCCAATTCTACCAGATGTCCCCGTTCCAAGTCTCAGGGTCCCACACTTTCTCAATGACAGCCTTGCTTTTGGATGAAAAATTTGACAATATTCTCAATCCAAAATTGTGTAGCTCTGCAAAGGTTCAATATCTGACAATATTGTCAAATCCAAAGGTAGCTCTGCAACTTTTGCAATAAATTTCTGTTTGTTTTTCAGAAAATTTGTTCCTGTGGTTTCTTAAATAAGAGATTCATTTTTTTTTTTTTTTTGAGATAGAGTCTCTATGTCACCCTTGGTAGAGCATGGTGATATCACAGTTCACAGCAACCTCCAACTCTTGGGCTTAACTGATTCTCTTAACTCAGCCTCCCAACTAGCTGGGACTACTGGCGCCCACCACAATACCTAGTTATTTTTTTTGTTGGAGTTGTCATTGTTATTTAGCTGGCCCAGGCTGGGTTTGAACCTCTGTGCATGTGGCAAGTGCCATAACCACTGTGCTATGGGTGCTGAACCTAAATAAGAGAAATTCTTCTCAGACTGCTAAAGCACCTCTCTGGTTCTCTGATCATGACTTAATATGAGGAGTACAGACTTAAGTTTGTCTTTTTTTTTTTTTTGGTAATAACTCCAGTATAGTCAGAAAAAATCCATTTCATGCAGACATGTGATGGAGCCAGCTCACACCGGTTAGCATAGATGATGTGTACACTTCTTCCCAACTCCATGCTTAGTGACATCAAATTCATAGCTTAGCAGTTGCATGGTGGAAATATTAAAACCAAGAAATTGGTCGTGACTAAAAATAAGATTTTTTTTAAGAATTAGTTATTAACCATTTACTGCCTAAGATTAGTCTGTGACACTGTTTTTATAGTTAATACTCCTGTAACAAAATTTATTGTAGTGTAAATAAATTTACACTACAATAAATAAATAAATTTTGAGCACTGTAGTCCTCAAAATATCAGCCCTGGGTGTTCTACTTAAGCTCTCAAGTTTCTCTGTGTTTCACTATAAAATGGGGATAATGCCTGCTTGAGAAGGCAACTCCTCAAAGTTAAAACCAATAACCACTCATAATTCTGTAGTGTTCTTCACTAACCAGCATCCTATTTCCCAATGGCAAAGAGCTCAGGATTCTGCCCACGCTCTGAGACATGAACAGGCTAATTCAAAAATCTCATCTTCGAGAGACCATTTCCCAGGACCACTCCCAGTAAAAATTCCTGTATCAGTGTCTAGCAGGACAGCTGTTTCATATGGTTAGTTATTTTAACATTTACATGGACAGTGGTTAGCTTGGTATGCAGAATTGTTAAATAGGTAACAAAATGCCAAAAAGAATACATTAAGGCATCACCGCGATATACTTGATAGTAAGTATATTAAATTGAAAGCATCTACTAACTCAAGGTGAGGGAAATGGAGTGAAAAGTTGAAATCATTAAAGCATAGATGCTAGAGAAGAGGAGGTTGATTCTAGGTGGTTGGTTCTGGGGTTTCTAAGTTTGGAGTAGAAAGCTGCATTCTGGGGTCCAATCAACTAAGGAGGAGGTTATACTAGGCTAATGCTAGTGTTTTGTCACCATCACCCCCAGGAGAAGAAATACAAAGTCTCTATCATGAGGAAATAGGCACACAACCAAGGTACGTGCACACACACCCTTGGTGAAATATGCCTGGGTGTTGATTGCAATATAACAATGAAGAAGACCAATATTATTGTTGTGGGCATGCTTACTAGAAATTCTGGATTTACCGTATTAATAAATGCATTTGAAAATTGAATTTATTATGGGTGAATAAAACTTGGACTCAAGGATGGTCTACAATAAGAATGTTAGAGATAAAAGATTTGCTAATTACCCTGATCTGACACTATATGTTATATGTATCTAAACATTACTGTATCCACTATTAATATGTATGGTGATTATTATATGTCATTTAAAAATACAATTAAAAGGGAGGGCAATTAGTGGGAACACACCTATGGTGCATCTTAGCAGGGTACTGGTGAAACTTATTAAAGGTAGAGTACCAATGTCTTTATATAGTGATCAAGAAAATGCCATGAAGGTTATCTGTAACAGTACGATCAAAATATTTCTGAATGTATATAAAGCACATCATGCCCTATGATTGCACCAATGTACACCATTATGATTCAATAAAATTATAAAAAAAATACAATTAAAAAAGGATATTTAGATGTAGGACCTTCCTTGTATACCAATCAGAAAGGAAGAAAAGCAAATGTGTGGCAATAGGATATTATAAATAATAAGGCTGTTTCTATCGGTGCTAACAAAACTGAACACTGTTAACTCAAAAGTAGGCTTTAAGTATGACTAGAGTTTAGACTGTAAATTTGCAGGTTCAATTCTCACACAGAGAGTGATTCTGGAAGTGTCACCAACTTCCTAAATGCATGTCAATTTAAAATTGGTCCCAAAGCTAAGATTTCTATTTCCTAACTGAATATTCATTATAAAAGGTATAATTTTAGCAGCCAATCTTCAGGACCTTATTTATCTTCATCATCCATCAAACTTTGTGTTTTCTAACATTGTACTTTTACACAATAGAAAGTAGGCAGAAGTAATGAATGGCCCCATCAGAGTCCGGGACTATAAAAGCAGAATAGTGAAGAATTAGTGGCTAAAATGAATTTTCATGAAAATCTCATACATTGTTTGCTAAGTTAAGTTTCTGAAGACTATCTATGCCTCTTTTGTATTACAAAGAAAATCTGGAGATAATGGCTGCGAATTTTACTGTTATTAGCTAGTTTTAGTAATACTTTTTTTTTAATAATTTTATTGAATCATAATTATGTACATTGGTGCAATCACAGGGCACGATTCATATACATTCAGAAATATTTTGATCATACTGTTACAGATATCCTTCATGGCATTTCCTTGATCACCATATAAAGACA
>CAUYON010037288.1:0-41702 GCA_963573935.1 Arctocebus calabarensis | reverse complement strand
TTCTTGATCACTATATAAAGACATTGATACTCTACCTTTAATAAGTTTCCCCAGTACCCTGCTAAGATGCACCGTAGGTGTGATCCCACCAATTGCCCTCCCTCCACCCAAACTCCCCCCACCGTCCCCTCCCTTTCCCCTTTCCCTGTATTCCTATGCTATAATTGGGTTTTAGCCTTCATATGAAAGCTATAAATTAGCTTCATATTAGGGCTGAGTACATTGGATACTTTTTTAACCTGAATAAGAGCTATAAATTTCACAGAGCTTTTTGGTATTGAATATTACATTAGAATATTTTCCTAATTTTTAATTTTGTTTTACAAACCAAATAACTGTTTTAATTTTTCCTCATGTACCATTGGAAGAAAAGCACAATGTGAGATGTTAATAGTGTACCATAATGGAATGATTCATAAAATAAAAAAATGAGGAAAATAGATCCAGAAACAGAAAATTCTTGTACAAAATATATACATTACAGGTGGAAATGCAGATTTATCTTCAAATATAGAAAATATTAATGGAATAAAAATACCATATTGGCTATGTGGACACATATATAGTAATATACAAGTTACATTAACATAGTAATAATAGCTGACACTGATACCAAAAAAAGGCTTAATTTTTCAACAGGCAATAACTACAAATTTTTAAAACTATGATATCATTAAATGAAGCAGAAAAAGGTAAATGAAAAAGGATCAGATGGTATTCATCCGAATACATTTCTCAGACTCCAAGTAGATGGCTTGGGTGAAGTCTGTTATCTAGAGTGAGTTATTGAACCCTTTGGTTTCTTCATCTCATAGGTTAGATCTAATTAGTAACAGTATCTATCTCATTGTGTTGTTTTAATAATTCCTTAAAGCAACATATATAACTCACCTACAACAGTGTCAGGCTGTATGATATAGAGGTAACACCTCATGATAGTCCAAATATTACCTGTAAATATCTACTCAACCTCTTGCTTCTTTTAAGAGATCATTTCTCCAACCCTGAGGTTCACTAAAGCAACTTCAACACTTTATGATCCTTTTAATTTCTCCTTTGAACTTTTTTAAATGGAGAACAGAAGGAATACATTATCAGGTGGTTGTAGGGCAATAGTTAATCTCTCATGTTAGATATTTATTATTCCAAGGTAACAGTTTCAGTTAAACATTTTTTTTTTTAAAGTGACAGAGTCTCACTTTATCGCCCTCAGTAGAGTGCCTTGGCATCACAGCTCACAGCAACCTCCAACTCCTGGGCTTAGGCGATTCTCTTGCCTCAGCCTCCCCAGTAGAGTAACTGGGACTACAGGCGCCCACCACAATGCCCGGCTATTTTTCTGTTTTTTGCAGTTCAGCCAAGGCTGGGTTTGAACCCGCCACCTTCAGTATATGAGGCTGGTGCTCTGCTCGATGAGCCACAGGCACCGCCCTCAGTTAAACATTATAACTCTTCAAAAGTTGCTGAGTTTTTGATATAAAAGTAGTGTAAATATAGAGATGATCCCACATTTCAATGTAACTTAAGAAACCTAAAGAAACATAACTAAAAGTGATAAAACTAAATTAATAGTAATTTATAATTTAAAATTAAAAGAAGCAATTTGAAAATGATGATGAATTCGAGACAACTCTGACAAGAACCATTCATTCTTGAAATCTGAACGAAGGACGCCTTGGTAGTTGTAATAGTGTTTTGCTATCTCACACTACTTAGTAGCCGTACTCCTTAATGGAGCCTTGAATTAGTCACAGAAAAAACTATCAAATGTTAACTTTAGTTTACAACTCTCTTCTTTTTTTTTTTTTTTTTTTGCAGTTTTTGGCTGGGGCTGGGTTTGAACCAACCACCTCCGGCATATGGGACTGGCACCCTACTCACTGAGCCACAGGTGCCACCCAGTTTACAACTCTCATAAGTAATTTTTAGGACTTCATTAATAGGTTTATTATAAATAACCTTTAGGACTACATAAAAATATAAGCCTAAGATGTTTCTGTACACTGTAAGTCTTCACTTAATATCAACAATAAGTCCTTGGAAACTGTGATGTTAAGGAAAATGGCACATAAGCAAACCAATTTTGCAACAGGCTAATTGGTGTAAATAAGAGTTAAGTTATAATGGCATATTTCTGGTCACAAATACATTATCAGACTTCTAAATAATCACTTCCAATATTAAACATTGAAATAAGTGTGAGCTTACATACGTAAATTGAAGAAAGAATGATACAAACAAGTAAGATATTATTTACCCAATAATTCCAGTTCAAGGCTGTAGGTGGCCAGAGCCCCCCTCACAGCTCAGGGCACAAGGAGGGAACGTACCTGGACAGGCCACCATCCCATCCCAGGGCTCACTCACACCCACACCCTCCCTCACTCAGACCGGGACCACCAAGACAGGCTTCTCTGCCAGGTGAGAGGAAATCAGAGAAAACCCACAGAGGGGCAGAATGTGCAAACTCTCACAGAGTCTCTGGGTAATAATCAGTTTTTTCCTCATCAACATTATTACAAAAAGGCGGCGCCTGTGGCTCAACGGAGTAGGGCGCCGGCCCCAAGTGCTGGAGGTGGCAGGTTCAAACCCAGCCTGGCCAAGCAAAGAAAAAAAAACCCATTATAACAAAAAGGACCTTAAATAAAATGACATCACTTGAGGACTGTAGTACTTTGTTCAGAAGAAGTAAAGAAAATATTTGCATTATTATTAGTGCTCGGTCCCCTACGTAAATTTTAAGTCTTGATATTTCAATAATCACTGATCTTGGAAATGTATCAATTCAGACTTGACAAGGAGATGCCCCTCTGGTGAGATTGCAACAGTCACCCCTTACAACTTGCAAACATCCCGCGTCGCAAACGCTTACTGACACCATAAGGCACATTCACACACTGTTTTCATATTGAGATCACATGAGAATGTTAGCATATGAATGAAAAACCAGAAAATGAAAATGGGATCTGAGCTCAGTCTCTTCAGGATAGTACAATAAAACAAAGCAGTGGGTCTCAAAACAGGACTCCAGACAGCTGGGCCAGCAGCACACAGGGAGGGGTCAGAAACACAGGCCCCACACAGACCGACTAAATCGGGAATTCTGGAGGCAGGGCCCAGCACCTGTGTTAACAGTCTGACAGGGGATTCTGACGCACACTCAAGCTTGAGAACCCGTGCTATAAGACACGCGGTAAATAAAGTACAAATTTAGTCTATAAATCTGTATATAAATCTGCATTCAAACAAGCAACTTGTGTAGTGTTAGAGCACAGACACACACACAAAGAAAATAAGAACAGTTACCAACTCCAAACCCCTAGTCTATTTCAAATTTTGATCTTTTTCTTTTTTTCAGTGAAAGTTGTAAAACGAATATCTGTTTTCCATTGAACTCTACACGCATCATGTGTGACCCTCAGCTTGTAATTGGTCTATTTCAGACAATCTCTTTGATTTGGATCAGAGTCTTAGATTTCATAATAACCATCTATTTACAGTATTTAAAGGAAATAATTTAGACACTTAAGAAGTGTTCTTTCATCAAAGAAATAAAGTCTTCACTTCATTAATAAAATATTGATTTAAGTGGCTATCCAGGATAACTCGGCTCAACTTAATCATACTTGTAATCAGTCGACCTTGGAATAATTCATCTACCATCTTTTTCCCTGTAATGCTCTTACCTTAATTACCCTGAGCAAAAAAGCAACACCAGCTTGTATCTGGTATTTAAAAATTTAGGGCTTTTTCTCTTTTAAAATGCTGCTTAAAAGTATAAACATCAACCCCCACACAGGCACAAATGTTTGAAATTTTCCACTCTTTCTTTTTTGCAGTAAATTCCATCTCTTCTGTCTCCATATGGTAAATTTATGTCTCCATATTTTTTCCACCTTTAGCTCTTAAGTTTAATGCTTTTGACCTATAAATTTACATATTTCAGAGGAAATTTTCATCTAATTCTTAGTAGCATATTCCTAACTAGGGCTTGTTCTGTGCTTCCTGTCACTCAAACTTAACAAGTCCATATGTGAAAATATGAGCCTACTTACAAACTTATTTTCATCAATATTTTAATACTCTTTCACTCCAAAAGTCTCTTTGAGGTTGCTCATTTTCCAGTACATTTGGGGTGAAGGGAAAGGATGATTCTAATTAATCTTCTGAAGCAGTATTGCTAAACAGAACAAGATCTTTCCAAGGCCCACAGAAACAGGAAAAACTCTTCAGCAAATATTAGAACTTTTCCAAGACAGGGTGTTCTTATTTTATAGAGCATTCTACATCAATTGAAGGTTGACGCCTCACCCAGACTTTTCAAATTTACCATATATTTATTCCTATTAATATATAACATTTTTGAAATTATTTTTTCAGGAATGTAACAAATATGGGCAGTGCCCTCCATTTGGAAGATGGAGATAAGTTCACTTTTTACCAACTGGATTATGCCTTATTTCTTTTCCCAAACCAAATAAACCATATACCAAATTGTTTCTCTACATTGCCCCAATTTCCCTGGCTCCCTATCTTATCTTTCTATAATTGATGCCCTCCAGAACATTCATTCAAGAGACTGAAGTGAACAACAAGGAACATGAGGTCATTGTCCTTTTCAAAACTTTTCCTCAAAAGTAAATCAATACACAGTGTCTGCCCATTTCAACAGTTTCTTAATTCAATTTCATTTCCCCTCCCCTTTCACTACTCTAACCATTAGCATACATCTTAAACCTGGGCCTACCAGTGGTTTCAGTTTCTACCGCGATCAATACACACTGTGAGGCATTATCAGATTCATCTATAGACGATGTTATTTTATTCCTGATTTAAGACAATACAAGCAACTCAAATCAACTACCAAATCTCCATCTCTTTCCCTGAACTGGCAAGATGTGCCTAATTTCAAATGATTTTGAAAACAGTCCTCTCAATAAAATCTGTCTGATTGTTTTATCAATTACAAATTTTAAATTGCACATGAACTTCATGGGCACCTTGCATATTATTCCCATTGTACTTGTATCTTCTTATCCTACTACTCTTCTTCAGCATCTGTACACTGTACCATAGTATTAAGCCTATAATAAGCAAAAATAAGCTATGAATTCAGAAATGTTTTAACTGGAAGGAGAAAGAAGTAATTTCTCAGCCATTCAAGTCATATCTATAAAGATCGAAATTCAGTTTATGATAAATTTATCTAAAATCAGTTATATTAAAAATATATATTTTGATTCATGAGTTTTGAATATTGTTAGTGGCTACAGTTTAAGAAGAAAATTTTTGGGATAAACTTATAAAACTAACAAACTTTTCATCATAATGACTGTGTCTTTAGCCCATTACCTGCCAGCACTACCTACTTCCAAACCTGTTTCTGTAAAACTATGTATATATGTCTAACATAGCACTTATTTTAATAAGACATTGAGGACAATATTTCATTTTTGTAAGCCTTGGTTTTTATTATTATGATTAATTTACTCAAATTTTTATTGACCAAATGGGTATGATACTTCTAAGCCTTTTAATACATCATGATTAAGTAAGACTGAAACAGGGACAATTAAGGTATTTTATTCAGTAAAAATCTCTCATTTTCCAAAGATGAAACTCAAAAAGTCATACTCATTACGGATCTTTATGGTAGAATATAAAACGGAAATTTTGCAAAACTCTAAAATCCTTTATTATTTAAAACTGTAATTGCATATGTTTCAAATGGAGTCAAATAATATTTATATTGTTTAGTATATTTAGATAGTTTGGAAAGGTTTGCGCGTTTCTTAATTCCTTAGATACCAGGAAAGTAGAGATTCAAATAATCTTTTTCTCTTTCCAGTTAAGCAACAAATGAAGCAAGCAATGAGGCTAGTGGCTGCAAAGAGATTAAACAATTGCTTAGCTGAGCCTAAAACACATAACTTTAGGACATTAAGATTTTGAGAAAACTTTTCCCCACAAATTAATTTTTTAGCTTCTCATGATGTCTTATATTGGTTCTCTTTTTAAGTTACCTAAAGCAGCAATTCCACAATTTCAAAAAACAATAATTTTTTTTTTTGGAAATTCTGGAGCACTTTATAAGAAAAATGCGTAATACTGAAATTTGGAGGCAATGTCCCTAATCATATTTAAATGCAGATAAACAGTTTAATCAAAAGAGTCAGCTAATACTATCTTAATGCTGAAAGGAATGCTGGATTGTTTCCCAGCCCCATCAGGCTGTAGTTTAATAGCATAGCAATGATTCTATAATCTTATTAAATTTAGGAATAAATAATAAGGTTTTAAAGGTTTCTGGATTAAATACAAAGCAGGGTCTTTAGAAATGCATTTGCCACTAATCTTAAATAGTCCAATGTGTTTTTTCAAACTCCATAAAATATAAAAATACCTGTATAATTAAGGGCACTTCTGATATTCAGAGGGCAACTATGTTGTCCAAGATAACCTAAGTATTTTATGGATAGAAAAATTATTTACATCTATAAGCCCAAAATAAAAATATGGCCTAAAATAGTAAGACATTAAAATTATAAGATATGTAACACAAATTAACAATCCTTCAGTGAAAACTTAAGCTCATAGTCAATGACATAAACACAATTATTAGGAACAGAAACCATTATTTTAAAAATTTATGTTGTTTAGTAACCATATTACTAACATAATTTATTTAAACCATAGAAGCTACGTTGACTGTACTCAAAAGCTCATTGATTTAAGGTTCTCAGGTAGCTTGGAAGATCACATAGGCCATATGCATTTAATATAAAATCTTCTTTGAAATGATAGTAAGATAAAAATTGGAGAGTGATTTTTTTAAGTGCTAGTATCTGATGATGTCCTAAGATAATGTCAATATCTAAATGTTGATACCTGGGGAAGAAGAAGTCTAAATTTTTTTAAGATAGTAGAGAAAAATAAGCCTATTTAAATAATGATTTTTGCTTCCTATTATCAAATAGGTATTTTTGAAAGAATTATATAAATTTTACTGTACTGAGAATGATTTTTTCCTATTACTGTAAATGTTCATGTGGATGAACATTTTAACATTAAGTGGATTTTCAAAGGAAATGTTACTTAACTGAAGCCATTTTCGCCTCATAGATTTTCCATGTAAGGGTGGAGTGTGAAACATATTTGTAGTAGAAAAAAGAAAAGATTGTGTGCATGCTCCTTCTTTTCTTACACTCCGTATACAAACAGCATCTTCCTGTTCAGAATGGCAGAATAGTGCAAGGGATGGTAAAGGTCTGAACTGGGACAGAACCAAAAGATATATCAGAGTTCCAAGGGAAGATGTACTATCTGAATGAAAGTACCAAGTAGGATAGAGTATCATTTAAAAAAAAACGTGAAAAAATATGTATTTCTAAATATAAAAGAAAATCCTAAGGAAAATGAAGCCCAGGAAAGAATGCTATGACAAATCAAGAGTAAGCTTCAAGAACTGAGCAAGAGAAAGAATGTGTCATTTGGACCATGCTTTATAACACCCGAAATTTATTTTCCTCTAGTGGACAGAACGCATCTCACAGACCCAGGGAGGAACAGCATCCACAGACAACTTACTGATCTCATCAAGAAGGCTTTACGTGAAGACTCGAAGTGGAAGAGAAGAATGTGAATCAGTAAGGTGGATATTACAGAGGACCGCAGGCTTGAAATAAAACTAACAAATGGCAAAAAAATCTAGAAATTATTTGTGAAAATCATGGTAGAGGAGAATGCTTAGGCCTAGGATAGGAAGTATACTAATTAAAACTAAAATATAAAAATATTAAAACATATTAAGCTCCTGATGCACTTTTTTGAAATTGTTACGAAAGCTGGGCAGATTAATATAAGAATTGCCACAACTGTTTGTACAAGGCATGCACCAAGAGTCCCTAGCCTGGAGAACAAGCAGGAGACACAATCCACTTCGTATTCTAAGAGGCTGACAGGTGTAATCTTCAATTTACAGGCTACGGCGCCAGGCTTGGATATGTCCAGAAACACACTCAACGTTATGCAGCTATTACTTAAGAGGCTGGATCGACTAAACTTAGAAACCAGACTTGTCTGGAATTCATTATTTGAACAAAACATAGAAAAAGGAAAATTATACCCTCCTATGTATATATCTCTAATTTATTCTAAAAAAGCAGAGTAAGAGAAAATGATTTAACGAATCTGTTCAAAAGGAACAACACAATGACTGGGAATTGTGTCGCTGGATTTATGGGAATTATACACCAATTTTATGATCAAGAAATGGGAATATGGAGAAGATGTTCACGTCAGGAAAGGAAAATAAAGAGACATTGTCACTGAAAAATAATACAGCAGCACTAGCAGAAGATATTACAAAAGGTAGTTTTCCAATCCTGGGTAGAAGGTGTGGACAAGACAGGGATTCATTATTTGGATCCTCTTAGAGGAATTCTAGCTCTGCTAAAGTCTGTCTTTATTTTGAGGGTGAAGGGATCCCAATGGTAACCACTTTTCTTCTCTTATGGAGAAGGATTCTGACTTGCATTCACAACAGAGACATTGAGGAGAAACCGTATTTGAGGCACAAAAAAGTCAGGGCAGGGGATGGTGAGCAGGGCTGAGTCAATTCCACACACTTGGACCTGAGCTCTTCGTCTAGTCCTGGGAGGTTATTCAGAGACTCCAGGAGATATGGGGGAAGAAAGAGAGAAACTAAAGGCACAATGATGACAGTACCATCACAAATGAATCCATAACCAAAAAGCAGGAAGACACTTAAGTCAAATAATTTATCTTTACAAGTGGAAATTTAGTCATAAGTGTTTTAGACTTTTGAAAAGCATGGATCACAAAAAATGACCAAGCAATAGGGCAAGAATGTGAAAAAACAGTGTGAGATGTATAAAGTCAAAAATGCTTAAAGATACTTCAACTATGAAAGATTTTAACATATTATCTACGTTAAGAAAAGAAAATGAAAAAGGACTAAGCCCATCTACTGAGAAAGAACTCCTAATGTTTCATGGCTGTTTTTAATTTATCAAAGAAAATTATCAAATTAAAACAAGTAGGACAAATAATTTTTATAGGAAGTTTGGATTTACTCAGATTTTCCTAGGGACCAGTGTAAAGGAAGGATTATGATGGGGACATTTTGAAGGGCCTACTGGGTCTTCTGTCGTTCGTGACTGGTACACACTTAGGCACACAGCAAGGAGGCAGTAATTATTGAATGTCAAGGTGTTTTCACTAGGAAAAGCTCTTTTACTCTTTAAACTTCTTAAACAGATAGACTAAGAATATTACTGTGAATAAGATATATTAGAAGGTCTTTTATTGTAACCTTGTAATAGCGATGGTTTTATGATACAATAGAACAGCTGAATGCATTTCTGGAGGTTGATCAATCTTTCTCCAGGCAAATTTTGTCCTTTCTACTGTTCCAACTTAAAAATGTTAGTCTGTGATTTTAGTTAAGGAAGTGGGACACCCACTTTGCACATCTGTGGATAATACAAATTTGTGAGGGAAAAGTAATAGATCAGGTAGTAATCAAATAAATCTACCAAAATATCTTATTATATTAAAATCGTCATCCAGGTGACAGGCTGATAAGAAACAAAGATTTATATTTAAATTTCAAAAAACATCATAGTACACCAACAGAGCAGGTAAGTTTAACACTGGTTCATTTGAAAAATATATTTTATTCCATGTAAGTCATAATCTAGCTATCTTAGGAAAATGTCATGCTTAACTTTCTCTTCTCACTTCACTAAATTATCTTTATTTTTCAGACCTATTAAATTAACTTTTAAAACATCATATATGTATCTTAAACCTTTAAAGTAAAAATATGTAAGATTTATAGCTTCTTAGGAAACACGACAATTATTGTGCATTATAGGTATGTGTGAGCACATCTTAAACTCATCCTCTGATGGCAATTAATCCATGTAACCTGTCTAGCATATTTAGAAATGAAAACTCTCAGAAGGCGCAAATCATGCTGCCTGAATATGTCTATTATCATAGTCCAAAGTGTGTAAGTTAATTTCAAAGACTTTTACGTAATTCAGAAGAGTTTGTGTCGAGTAATACACGTTCTGGAAATATACACGCAAATAGCACTAATGTATATACGTGCATATATAAAATATATTCTGGAATCATGAAACATGATTAGAAAATTATAGCAATGAGATTTCACAGAGGATCACACAGATAGAAAAAGTCGTTGCTCAAATTTCTCACCTGCCTTATACCCAAGCGGTAGGCGACTATCCTGTCCACGGCATCAGGGTTCATTTGCGTCCACTGTAGGCTGTAGGAATAAACGCGGTGTCGATTCTGCCACACCGGATTGTAGGTGTCATAATAGAATTCTGGAGCGTAGGCCTTTCCTGGAAAAAACAAAACAAAAAGAAGTGCTTTAAGTTGAATGCTGGCACATTACGGTTTAAACATACTTACTACTTTCTTTGGTTCTTTTACCACTTTTCTATAATGTTATAGGTTTCATAAGTAATTCTTACATTTGAAAAGTTTAGTATTATTAAGATCCAATCAATGCTCTGGATATTCTTTGAGAACAGGTGCAAGAGTATCTCCCAGATGACTGGGTGAGCTGCATGAGGAGAAAAGAGCAAAGGGTGATTGCAAGGTTTGTGGACTAAGCAACCGGAGAAATGGAATGTCCGAAAATTTCAGAAACGGAAAGGGACCGTTACAGAGTATCAGGTTGGAGGCAGAATATAAAGAAGTCATTCTTAAAACACTTAAGTGATCTAACCAGAGACGTTAAGGATGCGGTGAGATATACCTAGTTTGGAATATAGGAGAGGTCAAGCCTGGAGATAAGATCTTGCTTACCATGGGCATACAGAAAGAATTTAAATGCAAGGCCGAGAGACCGATGACATCCCCCAGGGAGGGTGAGCAGGCCCGGGAGACGAAACACTCGGGGAATCCAGTGTTCAGAGTTAGGGAGGAGGTAAGAAGTAGGCCTGAGATGGAACAACCAGTAAAAGGGGAAAACCAAAAATGTGGTACCCTAGAGGTCAAAATATCTGAAAGTGAGTGATCAACTCCTAAACACAACTAGTGAAAAATGAAAATTTGTGTTTCCATTATCTGCAGCTTTGGTCCATAACGTTGAACATAAAGCTTAAGAAAATAACTTAATAAAAGAACTGGTCAATAAGCATAAAAGCTCTGATCTAGAGTTCCAGGAAATATGAAGTGTATATGGCACTCGCAGCATGCACAGGGTGGCCATGAAGTTAGTGCATTTGACATTGAACTCTATTCTAAATGGCACACAACCTGTATGGCCACCCTGTATAAACCATCTCATTATCTTTTTTTCAAATGCCAAAATTAAAACTGTGTAGACAATCTGGAATTTTAGATTAAATTTCTTGATATTCTAAAATACAGATTTTTTTCCCATTACCAATAGCATATTTTATTTAATAATTGAGAAATAGTAAGCAAAAGCTGATTCAAGGCCAAGTCGTGTGCTGCACACAATTATGGACACAGTAACAGAGGGCGTGTGGACCCATTTCCCGTGGAGACTGATTACATTTTCTCAGACTTTGCAACTACCTTTATAATTTTTGCAATTCTTACTGGTGATGTTATAAATTATACAGTTATCATCACTCATTCAACATCTTTTTGTTTTTTCTTCTTTAGAATTAGATTAAGTACTAAATGCCCGTATGTGTTTTTTAATATATGCAGGAATTTCTTTTACCTGCTTTTCACATTTTCTTATCATCAGTCATGGTCCTGTAAGGATCGCAGAAGAGTTTATCCAGGAACACTTATACCAGATAATCAAAGTGTGGGTTTAGAATACCAAGAATGTAAACAATGATCTCTACTACCTTGAACAGTTTCACCAAGGATGATGCATGAAATGAATTTAATATCTGACACGTTTGCTATTAAAATTAAACATATGGAATAAAATATTTGAATTTTGGTAATAGTTTGTCAAGATTTTCTACATCTAAGTTGTATGAAATTTTAAAATGTTCTATGAATATTTACTCAGTTCAACTGAAAATGGATGATCACCTCTACGTAAAGAATACCATACAGAGGGGCCTTTGCAATAGAGCTATCACTTTAGTTTATTTTCTTCTTTTATTGTATATGATATTTTCATTTATTACTAGATGATAGCACCAATTCATTCACGCTCACAATACCTAAGAGCAAAGTTCAGATAAGAGGTAAATAATACACCAAGTGGAAGAACCAATAGTCAAAACAACTTGACAACTTGTGCTTAGAACAAAATTTCTCAAAACAAAATTGTAGAGGTGAGGTGAATTTAGTAGTAGCTCTAAGAGCTTGGGACGTCATAATAATTAAAGACAAGCGCCCCACTATAAGAAAGTAACAAGCTGCTTTGGTAACACAGACTTAGAGGGTTTCCACTAGAAAGCATTAGCTATATGTTGAGTCAGGGAGGCGAGGGTCTACTGGGGTTTTTGATGTTGTTGTTCATTTGTTTGTTTTCTAGTTTATTTAAAGGGAAACTGGGGCTGTTTTTGTTACTGAATCAGGGAGGAAACTTAGATTTAGTTCTACTTAGCATATTTTTAATAAAATGAATTATGGATTCACTTAAAGATGATAGAATCATAGCTAGATGCTATTTAGTAAAGAAAAGAAAAAAAATAGCTCTCAAAGATGAGCAAATAGTTTTCGAAGAGTTGAAGATCTGTAAAAGAAAAAGAAAATCAGGCTAAATAAAAATAACACTAAATGTTAACAAATCTATGAAACAAAATGAATTATCAGTAATTGCTTAAGAAAAGTACACATATTTATGGACTCAGAAATGTTCTGCCAAAAATCTCTGAGTGTAGACTGCCCACCTCCATAGACTATGAGCTTCCCTTCCCTGGAGGTATTTAGTCTATACGCAAAGAGCCATTTATCAGGGCTGACCGGAGTGGCCGTCCACAGGTGACCACTGAGAACCTCTCAGTTCTGAACTTGTAGGTGTTGAAACATCTGTCAATGGACAAATTAGGCTTGTTATGTTCACTAATTCTACATTAAATGTGGTTCAAACATTGAGGACCAGCACATCTAAATTATCTCATAGCATTTTAGAAGTATTCTCCTAGAAAGGTTATACATTTATTGTAAAGAATAATGTTTCTCCAAATTTAGTAGGCTATTTATAAATATGAGTTTATCTCTAAGGTAGGGCCTTGCATTCAGATATTCTGCCAATACCCCAGGTTATTCGGATGCAATGAAATATAATTCATACATTTCTTTTATGTTTTAAAAGCTGAAATTTCTCCCGTAAAATTACCTCTAAGAGAGTAACAAAAGAAATCCAAACTAATTGTGAAGTTATAGGAAACATCTCTTTGACTCGCTCCTGGAGAGATGATCACAGCCAGGATCTCTTGGGGGAGACCGAGAGAGTGGGGTCAGGGGGTGTGTGAGGTGAAAGGAAGGATGACAGAAAACGGTACTCTGAGTACTTCAGAAGGTAGCTGCCCTTGTATCACTGACTTTTTTAACAGCAAGGCAGGTAACTGGCTATATGATACATTATGCAAATCGCCATTATTATATTAAAATTGTTAATTAAAAGTTTACTTTTTAAGTTACTGAAAGGGTTTGACCCAAAAGCTATGAAACAGATTCTCATGACCTTGTGAATAATATGAATTTGTTTATCAAGACCTATTTTCAAGATGGTGAAAAACTTAAGGTCCAATCTAACCCTCATTTAAATATGACAAATAAGTCAAATTTTGCTATAAATGCCATCATCCTAATATTTAATTGGAGAGTATTAAAAAGGCCTTCCAGTATATATTTTTAAAATACAGTTCTGCTTGTGAAAAGGAGTCTTGGTATGATGCCCAGGGCGGACTCTAATTTCTGGCCTCAAGTGATCCTCCTGCCTCCCCTGTCCTGAGTAGCTGAGACTAGAGGTGTGCATTACCACATCTTGCCTAAAATGCTGCATTGTATCTGCCTTGGGTAACATTTTGTCATGAAGCATCAGAACAGAAAATCCATGAACAGAAAATCCCATGGGTGATTATTCCCATGAGTCATACTACAGATGAAGAAATTAAGATACAGAGCAGAGATAGTGTAACATATGGAAAGTATTATGAATGAACAACCAAATATATTGAGTCATTACAAGTTTGACTTTGATTAATAAAATAATAAATATAATAAAATAATACCATTATGCATTTTAGGTGGATAATTACATTGCCTTGGAATTAAAGGCAAAAAATGCTTTA
This sequence comes from Arctocebus calabarensis, assembly GCA_963573935.1. Classification (NCBI taxonomy): domain Eukaryota; kingdom Metazoa; phylum Chordata; class Mammalia; order Primates; family Lorisidae; genus Arctocebus; species Arctocebus calabarensis. The sequence continues at coordinate 27,408 of CAUYON010037288.1, read as the reverse complement.
AGAGAGTCCATAACCAGTGTTAACTAGTAATTAGTAAGTACTAATCAGAGATAATTTTTAGTACTTACAGTTAAAAACAGATCTGCTTGCCTGTGTCGCCAAGCAGTGGTTCTCAACCTCCCTAATGCCGCGAACCTTAATACAGTCCAAAGGGGTCGCGACCCACAGTCGAGAGCCGCTGGTCTCAAAGAGTACTTTGACTGAACTTCCCTTGGAAAAACCTTCTTAAAAAGGTAAAATGCTTCCTGATATCATTTGAGATATACAGATTTCGGAGCCAATCATAGTTAATGTTTGTGCACTCATTGGTGAGAGACACACAGTTAAAACAAGGAAATAGCCTTGTAATAGTCTTGGGCTTGGACACCCAAACATTGACATCTACCAGTTGAACAGGGAAGGAATTCAGAATTCCTTTTTCTTTTTCATAATGCAGTCATTTTCCTTCTTCCTTCTGTAAGCATATCAAGAGGATTTCCTTAAGTTTTTTACATTCTAGTTTTATTTTTATACAGTTTTGTTTCAGTTTAAATCTTTTCAGACCACCTGACCTAAAACCACTTCCGTTATCCAAACTGGGTGATAACTTTCAGGTTTGTTATGTGTGAATATATGTCAATCTTGGATTTTAAAATATTGTTAAGATTTATAGATAGAAAAATGTGTGTGTTTTGAAATATTGCATACATTTATACAAAAGTACAGGTACTTTAGTTTGCAAAAAGCTTTTGAAAATGATTGCATTTATTTATTTTTGCAAGTTGTTCTTTCTGTGTTTACTTGTTAAAGAAGAGAGAGCTAATTACACTAGCATTTTTTTATCACCGGTTTCACCAAAAGCCTGTGCTTCTGCTTTTCTCTTTCAGGCGTCCTTGTACCCCCTCCCCTTTTATGAAACACCGAGAGTCTGTTCAAGAGCAAGCTTGAGCCTGACAGAAGTGCCCGCCTGCTCTCTGATTGGGGTCACACCTGAGAGCTGCAAGAAGTGACCAGGAGACACAGGTCGGAGAAATCTCCCGAGCTCACCAACTGCAGAGCAGAAGGGGAGGGTGCAGAGGGAGGGATTCTGGAAATCTCTGTGAGACCAGACTCTCAATTGCTGGATCCTATGGTAACTGTATGTTTAATTCTTGGAGGAACTTTGCATCAGTTTCTATTGCTGGAGCATTATTTTACATTCTCAACAACGGCACACAAGGGTTCCAACTTCTCCACATCCTTGCCAACATTGCTTGTTTTCTTTTTCTTCTTTCTCTCTCTCTCTTTCTTTTTATTATTATTATTATTTTTTGAGACAGAGTCTCACTACATTGCCCTTGGTAGAGTGCTGTAGCATCTCACAGCTCACAGCAACCTCCAACTCTTGGGCTTAATTGATTCTCTTGCCTCAGCCTCCCGAGGAGCTGGGACTACAGGCGCTCACCATTCTTTCTTTTCTCTCTTTTTTTTTCCCATGGTAATGTCCTAACGTGTGTGAGGTAATATCTAGTTGATGTGCATTTCCCATTGATGGATGATGTGAAGCCCCTTTCATATGCTCATCCGTCAACCATACATCTTTTCACTGAGGTTTCAAAAATAACTTATGCATGCAGCTCAAGCATAAACTATAAATAATTACCATTGCCATTGAGAACAGTTTAAATGCGCCTAGCTAAATGAATTGCATTTACTAAAGTCAATACAGTTTTTGAAAGAAAAGCAAAGAAAAAGTGTATATGAGTGGTTAGGACCACATATGCTGCTTTTGAAAGAGTTCATACATTTTGGAAAATAGGTTATAGGAAGATAAACATAAAACAGCTCTGTTTGGTGTATACAATGATTTATAGGATATATTTGCACATGTGAGAGATATCTGTTCATTTCTCACTTCATAAAGGAAGGGTCAAGGAATTGACACATGTCAATGGATAAATAAAACAAATCCATTTAGTCTCAGACTGCAAAAAAATGGAAAATAAAAACCCACACAAAACAATGAATTATGATAGATTTGCTTGTAAGAGAGGTACTAAAGGAAGAAGAAATTCAGTTTTTATCTAGAAATACTAAATGAAATTATAACAAACATCGTTTTAGATATATGCCTACACTTGCAAACAAGAAAGGGAATTCCCTAGGGATTAAAAAGCAGTCCTGTAAAAAAGACACCGCAGAAGTTTAAGAAGGAAAAAATAGACATTTTTGTCTTTGTACCCTTGGAAGATGAATTGTTTAGGTCCAAGGAGTTAAGGTTAATGGGCCACTTCAAAATGAGAAGCTGGAAATCAGGTCACTGTATTTAACCAAAATCTATAACAGCTATACTCATAGATAGAGGGTATAGTAGAGAAAATACTGTCTCTCTCACCAGTAAAGGAAGTGATTGAAATATTCACATTAACATAAAAAAAATTGGCTTGTGACACCACTGGACTGCTTGAAAAGTGCCAGTACCAAATTGGTCTTGAAAGGCATTTTGTCAACTGGGCATAGAGAATTCCTCCATATAAAATTCTTCCAAATTCCACTGAATACGAATTCAAAATCTCACACTACAAACACCTAAGAAAACGTTTCACTGTGAATAATAAGGTGAATAAGCAGAAAGATTAGGTTTCGATCTCAGAATCATGAAATGGAATTTATAAACAGCTTGCTTAACATGATTAGAGTTAGACAATGAAGAATGTAAACTAGTGTCCTAGAACTTTCTATGACAGATAATTAATGGCCCCTGTTGGGAGGGAGGATAGCTTCACAGGGGGTATATTTGACGTTTGTGTTGATCTGAAAGGAGGAGAAATTCTTCAGACAGACAAGGCTGGCTCACAGAAGGACAAAAGCGAGAAGAAATAAGGCTGGATGAAGAGAAACGCGTGTGACAGAGCAAATGAAGAGACAGCTGTAGGCACTGGCGCAGTTAGAACGCACAGGGCCCTTCTGCTCCACCAAGTCTCTGAAGAACAAGAGAAGTGTCATTAGCGCTTAGTACAATGGCTGACGCAATACAAGTGGGTAAGACAGACAAGAAAGAGGTCAGCACTTGTGAGTGAAGCACCTTGCTTGGCAAGCTAAGAGGTTGAATACTTACTCTACATGGCCTATTTATTCTGAAATCATTGTAACCAGCTCAAAAGCAAGTGGGAGAGGGGATTTTGTGGTGGATCCACTGATTTTTATTTCCCTGGTATGAGAAGAGCTCAGTGAGAGCGAAGTTGAAAATATAATCTAAATGGAAGCAAAGGGCACAATTTCGCACAAAACCCCACAAAAATAACAAAACCTATTTTGAAACTTCTCCAATGTGTAAAATGCATATTGATTACCAACAAGAGTAGCTACTAAATTTTATGCCAAATTTAAAACAAATACTGACATACAACAATGTTAAATAAATAACCTCCTATAAACCACAAAAACTTTAGCTCTCAGCCTGTATGTAATTTTAGTAGAAGCCCATCAATGTAATAATGTCACAGCCCACTCCTGAAGCCACTTGTCAGGGCCCGGGACTGGCCAGGTCTCGGCCCGGCTTACCTAGGGTCCAGACGCGGGACTGCTAAGCTACCTTGCTCAGGAACAATATCTCTTAGGTGCCTGAGGGTTATCTACTCTAGCAGGACAGACAGACAGAGATTCTTAGAGAGTAAAGCAGTCTCCTTAGAAAGATAGATAGATCTCAGTCTCTAGCAGAGCTTAGTAATCTTCAGCAGAGAGACGCCGTGCTGGTGTTCTGCAGGCAGGAGAGGAGAGGAGACAGAGTCAGAGTCAGAGTGAGCGGTCCGTGATAGAACGCACATGCTCCCGACTGCCTTCTCCTCCTGCCCAATATAAGGCTGACCTCGTGCCTCTCAACACCACAGGTGTAGAGACTGCCCATTCACCACTGTCTCATCTCGGGAGCTCTCATGCTTGTTAGGAGAGCTCCCTCCCTCTCCACGCCCTTTCCACCCAGGTGTTCCATTTACTGGTATTTCTTATAACTCTCACTCCTCTTAGCCATAGGCTATATGGGCTGCTACAATCTAGCCCAGTAATTTTGGACTCAGGGTCAAAGTGTATTTAGATGTTTGCACATACAGACCGTTCAAGGCAGTGAGTTATGCACAACCTTCTGTTAAGTATAAGGTACAATAAAAATATACACAGCTCTTTATCATTTCTCTATAGGGTACAGGCAAAACTTACTACATGCAGAATACAAATACCTTCATACAATAACCAAGAAAATGCCATGAAGGGTATGTTAAACAGTTTGATAAAAACATTTCAGATTGCATATGAAGCCAGCATGTTGTATCCCTTGACTGCAGTAAGGCATGCAGCTATGATTTAATTAAAAAAAAAAAAAAGATAGCATAAACTGAAAAAAAAAAGAAAACAGAATTACTTTCGCTTTAAATTAATGAATATTGAGTCATATTAAAAACAAGACAAAAAATAAAAGAAATGCTTTTATAGAAATGAGAATGTTCCTAAATTTTTAATGTGGGAAATGACATAAATTTGATTATATTTTCCAACAACAACTGGCCTTTCTTTCCGTCCTTTCCTGTCCAGCTTCCACCAGTCCATGGCCGATGCCCAGCTAGGGAAGGCTACCCACGCCATCCCCTCCATGCCCCACCACACGAAGTACCCCATCCTTGCACGCTTCTGACACTTTCTGGAGTGTAAAGGGGGCAAGTCGGTTGACAGAAAGTGGCTGGGTTGGCAGAGAGTGTGGGAGAAGGTGCTACGCTCATGCTCCATTTGGCAGAGATGATTTATCATTACGACTCACGGTGCACGGAGCCCATAATGATTCAGAGGGTCGTGAAAATGTTTTAATTTTAAAATCAGAACAAACACATAATAATACTGGATAAATACTAATGATAATACTAATAATTGGGTGATTGTATATCCTCTTTATAAACATGCAGTCATACATGTTAAAATTGAAAAATAAAATTTATTTTTGAATGCGGTAAGTAGTTTACAAAGACATATGTGCTCATAGTGCAAAGAAGTTTTAACGGGGCCCTGACACTCGATCACTTGAGATCTGCGTATGTCTACAGTTTGGCTCTTGAGCTGTTCCATCACCTCTGACACTAGCCCCTAAAATAAGGACAAACCCCTAAGGCAGACGCAAAAGGTCGGTGAGAGAACAGAACACACATCTTTCCCTACGTCACCTTCAGTTTTCTACTGGGCCTTCTCTTTGCCTCTCAGGAACTGATGTTTTCTTTCCTAGTTATTAAAGACAATCTCTCTACTTTACTGATGGGAATGGAAGTTTATATATATTGGTACCACATAGGTAAATTTTATGTGAATTTGAATTATGTAACTAAAATGGTAGGTGAAAAAATTATCAAAGCACAGGCAGCGCCTGTGGCTCAAGGAGTAGGGTGCTGGCCCCATATACAGGGGGTGGCAGGTTCAAGCTCAGCCCTGGCAAAACAAATGCTATATATATATATATCAATCAATGCACTAAATTTAAAAGAGATATTATCTAAGCAAGGAAAAAAATCTGGTATATTCACGCAATGAAATATTATTAAGCAATAAAAAGGAATAGAATCTTGTCATCTGCAGGAATACGAAGGAACCTGGAGGTCATTATGTTGAGACAGGAGCAGAAAAGTTAAATGCCACATTTTCTCACCATTTGTGGAAGTTAAGGAAGTCAGTCTCATAGAAGAGGAGAACAGAGGTTACTAGCGGCTAAGAAGAGCAGGAGGAAAGAAGGGCTAGGAAAAGATTTGTTAAAAGATAAAAAATTACAGCTGGACAGGAGGGAAAATTTCTAATGTTCTAAAGCACAATGGGGTGACTACAGCTGACGTTAGTATTCAGTAAATTTTTAAATAGCTAGTAGAAGCGGTGTTGAATGTTCCTAACACAAAACATGTTTGATGTGATAGACGTCCTAATTATCCTGCTGTGATCACTATGCATTGTGCATATTAAAACCTCACCACATGCCCCATAAGTATGTACACTATTATGTCAGTTTAAAAATTAAAAAAAACCTAACATTCTCATAAAACGCTTTCCACACGGATCTTCCCAATCATGACTTTGCAAGCTTGCTTCAGCATTCCACCTGATCACAGGAAGGATTCTAAACTGCAGCTTTTAAAGCATTATGAGAAAGCTTAATCTCAGATAAAACAGTTCATTTTAGGCTTAAGGGAGAATTAATGCTCGCTCTCTCCCTGACGCATAGGAGATGACTGCAGGCCACGTCTCCTGGCGGTTGTCATATCTGTCAGGCACCATGCTGATCAACTCACATCCATCAGGGCTTTCAATATTCACAACGGCCTGCAAAATGCTAATATCCTTAACACGCCACCCTTACGGAAAAAAAAGTGAAGATTAGACATCTTAATGCTTTCTTGCCCTATACTATGTAACCACCAAGTCACAAAGCTACTTTCTAACCCCGGCTGTTTAAAGTTTTGTTTTTTAAATTCTCAGTGTGGTTGCTCAGAGTCAAGTGTGTGGCCTGCCTCCTCCTGCCACCATTTGTGCCCAGGCAGGTCTGTTTAAAGAAATGAACTCCCCTCTGCTCCCCAATTGATACAAAGATACTCGGTGGATGGGAGGACTTCCTGAGAGCTGGTGCATGAACAGACAAAGAATCTTTACAGCCGGCACAGTGGCTCACACCTGTAGTGACTCACACCTGTAATCCTAGCACTCTGGGAGGCCGAGGTGGGTGGATTGCCTGAGCTCATGAGTTCAAGACCAGCCTGAGACAAAGCAAGACCTCATCTCTTAAAAAATAGCTGGGTGTTGTAGCGAGTGCCTATAGTCCCAGCTACTTGGGAAGCTGAGGCAAGCAAATCACTTAAGGCTAAGAGTTTGAAGTTGCTGTGAGCTGTGATGTCATAGCTCTCTACCAAAGGTGACAAAGTGAGACTTTGTCTCAAAAAAAAAAGAATCCTTGCTTATTCACTTTGCCTTCTGAGAATGTAGAAATTTCAACTATAATTTTATCCCTGAGACTCAACCATATCTGCCTTATAGCATTACCTGTAAGTATTGTCAGCTCAGGAATTTATAAAGGTAAGGATCAACTGAATGTCCACAAGTATTTCATTAAGCATTTAACTTAGGAATAATAAGTACACAATAAGTACATAATAAGGACACAATTCATTCAAGTAAATGGATTCCGTGCTGGCTAAAACTATACATGACCTCAAAGCTTAATAGTTCCAAAGTATCTAAAAGCCTCGTGCTTATTTAAAGGACCACTAGGGGGTGGGGCGTGACTGCCTAAGGGGGAACAGGTGGATGAACCCACCTGCGCTCGGTCTGAGCGCCCTGCGTGTTCCGTGGTGTATTTACAGACCACAGTAACTTCCTGGCAAGTGCTCCTGCCGTGCAGATGGGAGGTCCCTCACTGCCTCTGAAGATGCTGAATGACATTCAGGCAGGGGCGAGAGGTGTTGGAGAGAAGCCCAGAAGGCACACTCTTTACCTTCTAGGAACATTGATTTTCTCCCAAACATATAACTTGAGTTAATAAAGTGGATTTAGATGTGAATAAAGGAAACTAGTTATGGCAATGGCATCACTGTGACTCTCCAGAAATAACCAAAAGCTTCATGAATATGACTTTTAGAACAAGGCAAAGATTAGAGCACAAATAATTGTTCCCATCGCATTGCTGGGAAGCATGGGTTTGAGCAAAGGGCGAAGTAGGTATCTACCCGCAGGTACATCTGGAGGCTCCAGTAACTGGTATTTTGATAAGTTCTTTAAAAAAAAGACTAAGTTCATTAGAATGCAGAAGGAGATGTCTTAAGGAATGCTCATTTAAGCCATTAGAAGACTTTCATTACAACCTCTGATCTGAAACCTGAAAAAACTTTATAAAAAGAAAACCTCAATTGACTTTCTCAACCAACTTCCAGCCCCATCACAAATCTCCCTTGAGAAAAGACCCCCGGCTGAGGTTGTGGGCTGTCACTGTGGACTCTTGACCACGCTAAGTGTGGTGCCTTTGGGACACTTGCTTTATCCCAGGGACTCAACCATATCTGCCTTATTATTGCATTACCTGAAAGTATTGGCAGCTCAGGAATTTATAAAGATGAGGATCCTCATCCACCAGCCATCCTTCGGGGTGACAGACAGAAGCCAGGGGTTAAAAAACACACGGAGGTGGGCAGGGGTGGGGAGAGGGCTTTCATTCTACTGAACTAGAAAAGTTCTTTGCTAGTTTGTTTTTGGAGACAGGGTCTCACTCTGTCATCCTGACTAGAAGGATGTAGCGTCATCAGAGCTCACTGCAACCTCCATGTCTGGGCTCAAACCATCCTCCTGCCTCACCCATTCCAACAGCTGGGACTACAGGTCCACATGGAGCAGCTGCCATGATTAGTGACTTTCTCTACTCTTTGGTAGAGACGAGTCTTACTCCTACTCAGGCTGGTCTCAAACTCTCAACCTACCGTGAACTTCCCACCTAGGGCTCCAAGAGTGTTAAGACGACAGGCATGAGCCACCATGTCCCACCTTAAAAAGTTATGATTCTTTCACCAATGGCATTTGTTATCCCTCAGTATCTACAGAAAAATACAAAGGTACCAAGTATTAAACAAGCCCGGAAGAAAAAACAGAATCACTAAGTACGCTGTATGGTTCTCATAGAGGTGCATTTCTACACGCAGTTTTCTTTGTTTTATTCTCCTTTGGTGCCAGGAAATAGTACAGATTCTTTTCTCTCAAGGGATATTGAGATTCCCCACTGTTTCTTATTCTCTGCAAATTAGACCTGATGGGACTCCAAAACCATGTGAGGAGGCTGCGAGGAAAGGCTTTTGAATCCGTGTCACTTGTTACACTCATCTCTCTGTCTGCCCTCATTCTACCCAGTCTCTGCTCACAAAATGGTCGTCCCCCAAAATCTGATTCACAGTCTATGATTTAACTTTTATATAGATGACCTTTGTGACCAACTACGTCATTGTATGTTCTTGAAGTCACTGCCTTCTAAAGCAAGGAATATAATTAATTATTATTATTATTATTATTATTTTTTGCAGTTTTTGGCCAGGGCTGGGTTTGAACCCACCACCTCCAGCATATGGGGCTGGCACCCTACTCCTTTGAGCCACTGGCGCCGCCAAGGACTAGAATTAAGAAAAGATAACAGTGGTTACCAGGAAGAGGGGAAGTACTTGGAAGACTAACCAGCATAGGGTCCATCCCTAAAAGAAAATACTTTAAAGGTTTGTAGAGAGAAAATTGCAGCAAGGATTCTTGAGGAATAATTACTTTTTTAAAAATGGATTGGAAGAATTGTACACATATCACTTGGTAGAACAAATGTCGTTCACGTTAAGAAACACTTCCTATCTCTAAGGCTACTTTAGTTGGTAAATATCACACATCTATTTGTTAGAATTTTGTTAAGGTAAAATATACATAAATAAAATCCATAAATTTTAAGCATCATTTTGAAAAGCTTTGAAAAAATATATATTACTGTGGAATCATCACTTCAATCAGTATATAGATTGCCATCACTGCACACAGTTACCTCCCGCCCTTTTGATAACAATCACTTCATTCTTCAGCCCCTTGCAAAGGAGCATCTGTTTATTACTAGTGAAGATGAACTTTGCATGTTGAAGAAAGTCATACAAATGGAATAATAAAGTATGCACTTTCTGAGTCTGGTTCTTTTCACTGGACATACTGTTTTTGCAGAGTTTTTTTGGCCAGGGCTGGGTTTGAACCTGCCACCTCCGGTATATGGGGCCTGCACCCTACTCTTTGAGTCACAGGCGCTGTCCCTCAACATATTGTTTTTGAAATCCATCCATAGCATCGCATGTATCGGTAGTTCTTGCTGTTCTGAGGATTGTGTTAAATTCCATTTCATGAATAGATCAAAATTGCTTATTCTCTACCTGTTGATAGACATTTGGGTTGTTTCTATTTTAAGGCTATTATAAATGAAGCTGATATTAAAGTTTACGAGTAAGTCTTTGTGTTATGGAAATTACCTACAAATGGAATTGCAGAATCATTTGATAAGTGCATGTTCAATTTTAACAAACAAGCTATTTTCTCAAAAAGCGATCTCATTTTACATTTCCACCAGTAGCCTTCAACAGTTTGTAACCCTCTACCCCCATAAACAAACACTTAATATCAGCAGTCTTTTTAATGGTAGCAATTACAATGTGTATGTTGTGTCATCTCACTGTAGTTTAAATATCATTTTTCTGATAACAATATTAGATTGTATAATTATCGGTCATCTATATACTAGGTTGTGAAATGTCTTTTTCCAGTTTTCAGTTGACCTGTTTATCTTATTATTGAGTTATCAGAATTATTTGCAATCTCTGGATATAAGTTTCTTGTCAGATATACGTATTTCAAACATTTTCTTCTCTTTATGGTTTGCCTTTTTAATTTCTTAACAATATATTTTAAAGAAGAGAAAACTATAGTGTTGATTTTTCTTTTTTTATGGGTGATGCTTTTACTCGTTTGCTTTCTAAGAAATCTCTGTCTGTTCCAAATGTGTCTAGGTCTGATCTCATGTTTTCTCTAGAATATTTTAGCTCTAGCTTCTTGTATTAAGATTTATAATCAATTTTACATTAATCTAGTGGGTAGTGTAAGGTATTGTTTTAGGTTCATTTTTTCTATATAGATATCCAGTTGTTCTAGAATAATTTATTAGGAAGATTATCTTTGCTCCAATGAATTATACTCGTGACCTTAAAAAACCCAATTGATCATGTAGGTGCTATATATATGACCATAAAGGTCTATTTCTGGATTTTTTTTATTCTTTCCCATGTATCCACGTGTTTATCTTTACACACACAGACTACACATTATTGAGATTATCATGGCTTGACAGTAAGGCTTGGAGCCAGGTACTACAAGTCCTACAACATCCTTCATTTTTTTCTTTTTTCCTGCATAGATCTAACTATATTTGGGGATCTTAGTTTTCCACACAAAATGTAGAATAAGTATTTCAATTTCTATAAAAATAAAAAACATGGGGATTAAAATAAACTATAGATCAATTTGAAAAGAATAAACATCAAAACAACATTGATTCTTGGTATATTTCTCTATATTTTGTTTCATTTTCCTCAGCAATATTTTGTGTTTTTCAACGGACATCTTGCATACATTTCATTAAACTTATTCCTGTTTATTACACGGGAGGCTAAGCCCAGGAGCTGGAGTTTGCTGTGAGCTGTGATGCCAGGACACTCTACCAAGGGGGACATAGTGAGACTCTGTCTCAAACAAAACAAAAAAAACCTTATTCCTGATTAGCTGTCATTGGAAACAGGATTTATAGTTTTAATTTCAAATTTTTATAGCTACTATACAAAAATGTGATTTAGTTTTCATACTAATTTTTAGAGTATACCATTGCTGTTACCTTATTTAAGTGAGTTTTCATGTAGATTCCTTAGGTTTTTTTTTTTTTTTTAAACAACCATGGTGGCACCTGTGGCTCAAAGGAGTAGGGCATCGGCCCCATATACTGGAGGTGGCAGGTTTAAACCTGGCCCTGGCCAAAAACTGTATAACAAAACAAAACAAAAAACCATATGGCCTATGAATAGAAATAGCTTCATTTATCCTTTCCACTTTGTATTCATTTTAATTACTTTCCTTGGGTTCTTGCAGCGATATATTTGTGACTGGTATTTTTATCTTGCTTCCAATCTTAGAAGGAATGTGTTTTATCAATATATCGCCCACTTTGCCAAGCATTTCACATTTATAGTTTGTAACATTTGATATAGTGACCTATGATCCATTAATTCAATTGACTAAAGCATCGGTAATTTTCTGTCCACATATCCTATCATTATCCATAGATGGAGATTAAAATTTTCAGCTGTAATTATGGAATATATTTCTCCTGTTAGTTTTTTAATTTATAAATTTCGAAATTTTATTTTGAGGCATATGGGTATTTAAAACTGTCATGACTTTCCTATAAATTCCCCTTGTATTAATATTGTCCTCCTTTAATTCTCACGTTAAGTCTTGAAGTCTTCTTTTGAGAATGCCATAGCCAAGTCAGCTTTCTTTTGCCTGGTGTTTGCATGTTACGTATCCCCCATATCCTTTCAGCCTATTTGTGTCTTTGTATTTAGAGTCTGCTTCTGGCAGGCAGCAGTGTGTATCTTGTAGGCATCTTGCTCTTTTTTTCTCTAATTAACCCAGTCCTACCATTTCTCACAGCTAACCCAATGCTAAGTTCACGTGTGTTTAATGCAATCACTGGGTAATTGAGTTAAAGTCTACCACCCTGCTCTTTGCTGTCTTTGTTCCTTCAACATTTCATTCATCTGTTGCTCCTCTCCTGTGGTATTTTGAGTAAATTCAAATAAATTTTCATGCCTTTGAGGCCCTACTTAAAAAAAATTTTTCCTACAGCTTAACTGTGCTAATGTAACTCTCTGATTCTATTTACAGTCAACACTGTCCTTCTTACTATAGTCCATCCCATGCCTCATGCTTCTCTGGGGCTCCTGGTCCCTTCTCACTTCCCACTTCACAAATGTGCTACATCACAATGGTATAATTCAAGGTAATCCCATCACTTGTGCTATTTTTTGTCTTATTTTAGCTTTAATCTGTTATAAACTCTAATTTACAATGTCATCATTTTATTCTTCACGCCAGGGATTGATGGGCAGACTTTATCATAAAGGGCTAGATAGTAAACATTTTAGGCTTAAGCCATAAGGTTGCTGTTGCAAATACTCCCCTCTGCTGTTCTAGCAATAAAACAACCGTAGACAATACATAAACACGTGGGGAAGGCTGTGTTCCAGTGGAGTTTTATTTCAGAAACAGTCGGCTGGCTGCAGGTTGTAATTTGCTGACTGTTGTTTATACAGATGTTTATTAGAGAAATCGTAAGAAAGAAGGAATAAAGTCCTTTTTAAAAAAATCTTTACCCCCTGTTTTCTATATCTGAGCCTCTTTATTTCTTTTTAAAGATTCTGGTTTCCATGGATAACCTTTGCCTTCAGTATAAAGATTATCATTCACCATATTTTTGTGGTATAGTATTGCAGATTACAAATTCTCCAGTTTTTATTTTAGTTACAGAATTTTGTTTACTTTTTTTACTTTTTATTTTAAAAACATATATTCATTCAACACTAAAAGTATATCTTATGACATATAAAATTATGCACTGACAGTATTTTTTAAAGGTATTTAAAGATTGAAAGAAAATGCTCTGTTGTTTAGTCTGCATTGTTTTTAATGAGAAGATAATGGTATATATATATATGGCATCAGAATATCATTTTTATTCTGGACACTTTGAAATTAACTCTTTTCTTTGGTTTTCTGCAAATAGATTATGTTGTGTCCACCATTATCTATGGTGCAATTTTTTTTTTTTTGTACTGTATTTTACTTGCCTTGTAACATGATATGCTTGGATTTGTCAGTTTAAGTATTTCGTATATTGGGGAGAAAAAGTCAGTTGTTTCTTCTAGATACACATTTTTCTGCCACAGTCTTACTCTATTTTTTTAGAATTTCAATTATCCTTGTTTCAGACCATTTTATATTATCTCTCAGACACTTAGATTTTTTTTTTAGAGAGACAGAGTCTCACTTTATTACCCTCGGTAGAGTGCCGTGGCAGCACAGCTCACAGCAACCTCCAGGTCTTGGGCTTAGGCGATTCTCTTGCCTCAGCCTCCCGAGTAGCTGGGACTACAGGCACCCGCCACAACGCCTGGCTATTTTTTTTGTTGTTGCAGTTTGGCTGGGGGCTGGGTTTGAACCCGCCACCCTCGGTATATGGGCCCTACTCACTCAGCCACAGGCGCTGCCCCTTAGATTTCCTTTTTAAAAATTATTTTTCCTTCTTCTTTTTTTAATCTGTCAGATTTTGTCAGCTCTTTCAAAGTGTCTTCAATCTCACAGATCCTTCTGCCTTTTCTAATATGATGTTTAATTCATCCAAGGAGTTTTCATTTCAATCATTATATTATATCTTAGATATCAGAATTTTCATTTGCTTCTTTTTCTAGAGTTTTGTTTATTTTCTGAAATTTCTTATTTATTTTCTCATAAATGCTGCCGTTTTAATATTTGAAAATATCTCCCTTTAATATTTCATAAATATTTATAATAGCTATTTTAAAGCTTTTGCTAAGTCCAACATCTGGGCTATCTGAACATTTATTTTTAATAAAATACTGTTATTCTTGACTATGGGTAAAATTTTCCTATTTTCATTGTGTGCCAGGCTATTTTTTATTGTTTAATGAACATCATGAATAATATAGATAAATGGACTTTGCTCTCTTTTATCCTCCAAAGAGTGCTGAGTTTTATTTTATTTTTATTTATTTATTTTTAGAGATAGAGTCTTACTTTATCACCAGAGTGCTGTGGCATCACAGCTCACAGTAACCTCCAGCTCTTGGGCTTAGGTGATTCTCTTGCCTCAGTCTCCCGAGTAGCTGGGACCACAGAAGAGTGCTGAGTTTTATTTTATTAAGCAATCCCGTTCCTTGCTGACTACTTTATCCTGTTGTGTGCTAGATTTTTGCATTTCATTAGGCTGTGAAATTCAAGGGTGTTTCTTGAACTCTTCTCACTTGACGAGACCCAGCCTCCAGGTTCTGCCTCCCATGATCTTATCAGAGTGTGCTGTGAGCCTTGCCTAGGGTGTACCTTTACTCACAAGCACGGTTCTCATCCCTACTGCTTAATCATTGTGGTGCTTCCTCAGGATGTTTACAATTCTGAGAGCTGTATCCTACCTGCTGAGCTCAAACTGGAGCTTCCTCCAGCACTTCTTGAGCTGTCCTACTTTCCAGTTCTCGACCCGTGGAGCCCGCAATGGTCAACTTCAAGCATTTCCATCTTGCCTGTGTGTAGCCTAAGTTTTAGGGATGGGCTAAATAAATTCCTACGACCCTTCTCTCGCTAGCTCTTTCCTCTACCATGCTCTGGCCTACACACAGACTTTTTGTTGTGTCAAATTTGAATATGTATTTCCTCGGCTCAGCCAAAAATTCCTGTTCTGCTTGGTTCCAGCTCACTATGTTGGGTTGGGTAAAGGCTGTCAGGCAGGGAGCAAGACTGAGAAGGGACCGATGTTGAGCCGTACAGTCCTGCCCTGCTGATTTTCACTCCTGGAAACTGTGGCCTCATAGAGTTTGTCCAATATTCTGGAAAGAACGGTCCTGTTAGTATTTCCCAGACAAATTTGAAGATTTTAGCAATGCTACATCATAATAGTCAAAGGATTTTAAGGAAAATATGAGGTGTACAATGCAAATATTTTAAAGACATGGTTAACATAGGTGGTTAAATGATTGATGTTGTTCAAATCAGAATTAAAAAAAAAATCAGTATAAAAAAACCAACCAGGGCGGCGCCAGTGGCTCAAAGGAGGAGGGCGCCAGCCCCATATACCGGAGGTGGTGGGTTCAAACCTGGCCCCGGCCAAAAAACAAACAAACAAAAAAAAACAAAGCAAAGACAAAACCAACAATAATGTGCTGTAATACAGATGAAGTGAGTCAAAAAGTAGACCAAAAACTTTAAAACTATAATTTAAGTGGTTTTAAATTTAATTTGAATCAAATTTTAGACATGGGATTTAAACTTCTAAATTTTCTTTCCTTCCCATAGTTTCATTCATTGTCTCCCTCATTTTCTCATTCAACAAGTATCCATTAATAGTGCGCTATGCACCAGTAGCTCCGACAGGCTTTGGCTGGGGGGGAGATTCTAGGCACTAAACGCTAAGTAAAATCATCTTACTGTCTGTTCTTTACACCTATACCACCAATTTTTATAGTAAATATCTAAATTTGGTACATTCTTCTTTGTTTACTCACTGAAAATAATCCACTGATGTACATACACTAAAAACATTACCTTTTAAAAGGTTTCTATACTTCTAAACGAAAGAATGCATTTGCCTTGAACTTACATTGCGTTGGAATTATGCTGCCTATATACCAGCAAATAAAAGCCTAACAAGGTGGAATAAAGCAGAGCGGAGTTGTTCATAAGAAAAATCTTCATGGGATGAAATATTCATTCAGCAAATGGACTGATGTTTTCTTCTAAGGAACATGCATTAAAATGTGGAGGCATTCAACAAGCAGCTACGTAATTTGTAATTTCTGAGTTTGATAATATTCTGAAGATTTAATCTCTATAAAAGATAAAGAGAGAGACCTGAAGTAGAAGAAAGAGCTAGTCGCACAAACACCTTCTGAGAAGACTATTCTACAAGTTCAGGCTTCCTCTTTACCCCTAAAGTCCTCCAACCACCTCACACCCCAGGGTGGGGAGACCACGGGCAGTGGGGGGAAGTGCCGACTTCTGCTGTCCAGCACTCTCTACAATGATGGACAGGTGACCGGAAAGATGGCGGATGGTCTGACCCTTTATGTCACAGGAGTTATCAACTGGAGTCCCGGAGTCCCAATACCAAATTATTATGAATACATTTAAATATTACTCATTTACAAAACAATAAGCTTAAACCTTTACTCATCTCTCCTTCTTTCCCACACCACATTCTTTTCTTCTAGATCCATTCTTTTCTTACTGGCTTTTATTTTTATTTATTATTGTTATTTTTTTTTGCGACAGAGCCTCAAGCTGTCACCCTGGATAGAGTGCTGCGCCATCACAGCTCACAGCAACCTCCAACTCCTGGGCTCCAGTGAGTCTCCTGCCTCCACCTCCCAAGTAGCTGGGACTACAGGCGCCCACCACAATGCCCGGCCATCTTTTGGTTGCAGCTGTTATTGTTGTTTGGTGGCCCGGACTGGATTGGAACCCATCAGCTCAGGTGTACGTGGCTGGTGCCTTAACCTCTTGAACCACAGGCGCCGCACCTTACTGGATTTTAATAACCAAAAATTCTTTATAAAATATTCTTTGTGATATCAACTTCTGAAATAGGGAAGTTGTGTCCCTATTTTTAGGGGGACACATTTTATGTGTCTATCTTTATTGTGCCCTCACAATTAAATGTACACTTGTCTGCCTGGAAATTTCTCTGTTCAAGACCTCTCTTTAATATTTTACATATATTACTCCATTATCTTTCTGCAGGTAAAGGTGCAGGAAACTGGATGCCAATGCAATTCTAAATCCCATATATTATAAATTATCTGCTGTATCTTTGTAGACACTTCTTAAATATTTTCCCTCCTTGATATTCCTAAATAGTATGAAAATTATTAGAGACTATAGACTTTCCCCCACCTCAATCGATCATTTCTGTTACTCTGTGGCCCCCTTCCTCGAGGCCAGGCTATTTTTCTGTCTAATTCAAAAGAAATTAGTATTTTTTTTTAAATTACCTTTATTTCTTCACTTGATCTTTTATTTCCTTCTGAGATTTCTGGTGAGCAGGAATCTATACTATGGATTCTGTCCTTCACATCTCTTAAAATTTCCCTTCTTATCTGTGTCCTTACATGGGTCTTCCAGCTTGGACCATGTATGTTCTATAGATCTAATCTAGTAATTCAGCTCTTTATTTCACCTATTTAATTGTGAGGACACAATAAAGCTTTATGCCCACTATTATTATTATTATTATTATTATTATCATTATTATTTCTTTTTTGAGACAGCCTCAAATGGTCACCCTGGGTAGAGTGCTGTGCTGTCAGAGCTCACGGCAACCTCCAACTCCTGGGCTCAAGCGATTCTCCTGCTTTCCAAGTAACTGGGACTACAGGCGCCCACCACAATACCTGGCTATTTTGGTTTGTAGTTGTCATTATTTGGCAGGCCAGGGCTGGATTCGAACCCGTCAGCTCTGGTGTGGGTGGCTGGCACCTTAGCCATTTAAGCTACAGGCACTGAGCCCCCGCGATTATTTTTATACCCACTATCACCAATTGTTTTTTGCATCACTGCTATTTTTCCTTCTTTATATTTTTTATATCATTCCTGCTTTCCTTGAAGATGAAATTTTGTGTATTTACAAATCTTAACTCTCTTTCCTATTACTACTGTCTAACGTGAAATAGATTATTCAGTTGTCTTCTCTCCTTCATAACAGTGTTGGGCCCGATCTTGCATCTCTTATTTCTGCAGCCCTAGATGGATTGCTGATCAGACTGAAGATCTCCTAGGCCCCGTTTGTGCTCCTCAGGCAAAGATAAAGGATGCCTCGGGACAGAGAGATTCTGGTTGCAGAGGGAACAAAAAATTGGGGAACCTCTGTAAACTGACCACCCAAGGGACTGTAACAAACTGGACAACATCAGGAACGAGGCCTACTGTACTGACACGTACGTGGACTTGACTTTCTGCCTCTGAACTAGGTCATACTAAGGATGTGTTCAGTGCAGGGGGATGGTCGACTGTAAAGATTCTACAGGATATTAATGTGCCATTTGATCTAAATGAAGGTAGTTAACACCAGAATTTGTCTCCTTATATTGCTGAAATAATCAAAATAGCCAACTTCATCACTATCTCCACTTGAATTAAAATAAACTTCTGCATAATTTTATAGGCGCAAGCCCTATTTTAAGTATTAAAAGACTTGCCTTAAAAATAACTGAGTAGAAGCTCTCTCTACAGCAGGACAACTGTTTCGTGTTCCACTGGTTTACAAAATGTTTTCCTTCTTAAAGTGACATAAGCCTCAGATCTCTTGGTCATATATTTATAAATGTAAATCTTTGAAAGCTTACCTGTAACAAGAAAGCTGCATCTCCCGGCTCCAGCTTCATTTATGATGCTACAATTATAAACACCGTAGTTTTCGTTGGAAAGACTCTTCACTGGATACTCGGTGTACTCCTGAGAGTCAAACTGACCCGTCCGTAATAATTTATTGCCCAAACGCCACTCGTAGGTCAGCACCCGTATCGGGTAGGCTCTCAGCACTCTGCAGCTCATGGTGATGCTGCGGTCCTGTCCTTGACGGATTTCCAGAAATGCAGGTTCCACAGCCGGGGGATCTGCAGAAAACAAACGTTAAAACCAATGAAAGATATGACTTGCAAGAAGGCAAAGGCTGCTCTTATAATGAGGAGCTGTTTTTGAGAACACAAGCAGCACTGGGGAAGAAGTATAACAGGTGGGTGGAGAATATATTTAGACCCCAAAATTTCAGCTTGTGTTAGAAAATGTGATGTCTTGAGGGTGGGTAGTGAATGAACTCCACTGTAAAAGCATTTGCAGGTAAAACTAGCAGAATTATTTTTCTTCCTAGCTGCTTACTAGGAAAAGCTGCCATGACTGTGTTCATTTATCCTATCAGCAGCCAAATGGCGTTCTGTATGTGGACTGTGGAGGACAGCTGGAGTTCCAAACTACCATGAGAATTGGAAATAGATCATGCTGTTGATTCACATCGGAATTCTAATTATTCCCACACGACGTTCAGTCCTTGGGGTTCTGGGTACCCTTTATTTAACAAAGTAGGTAGCACAATTATATAAGTTTATTTTCTAAATTATTTGGTCTGATCGTCTTTGGCTAAACACTTTTCCATTTATTTTTCATATGTTCCCATTGCCAGTAGGTTGACTGGTTCTTCTTACTTCTTTCAGCAAATATTTTTAAATTACTTTATTCATTCTAATATTATTCTTTGGCTCTTTTTTTTTTTTTTTTGGTTTTTTGGTTTGGGCTTCTTTCTTAGAAGTGGTAAGAAATGTTTAAAATGTACAAGAAGATGATTCCTACATTCATTTTCTTCATGGTCTAATACATAAGGCAGCCATTTAAAAAGCTAAATTACAAAACTGAAGTATGATAAATAATTTCAGGATAGCAATAAACAGAAGAGAGTGACAGTGTGAGGACTGAATAGACCAGGCATCTCAAGAAAGGTGACACTTGAGCTGTGTATTCCAGCAGTCAGAGAGAGGATTCCAGGAGTGTGCCGGGTATATGCAAAGGTAAGGTGACGCTGGAGAGGAGAAAGTGTTCAGAGAAACACAGGTGGGTCAGCATACTGGGTTAGTGTGCTGGGTTAGTGTAGTGGGTTAGCATACTGAGTTAGTGTACTGGGATAGTGTGCTGGGTTAGCATACTGGGTTAGCATGCTGGGTTAGTGTACTGGGTTAGTGTACTAGGTTAGCAGAAAGGGTTAGCATACTGTGTTAGTGTATTAGGTTAGCATACTGGGTTAGGTTAGTGTTCTGGTTAGGTACTGGGTTAGCACACTGGGTTAGTGTACTGGATTAGTGTATTGAGTTAGTGTGCTGAATTAGCATACTATGTTAGCGTATTGGGTTAGCATACTGGGTTAGCATATTGGATTAGTGTACTGGGTTAGCATACTGGGTTAGTGTACTGAGTTGGTATACTGGGTTAGCATGTGGGGTTAGTGTACTGGGTTAGCATACTGGGTTAGCATACTGAATTAATGTACTGAGTTAGTGTACTAGGTTAGCATACTGATGAACAAGAGCCCTGAGGGCTTGGGTAGGAAGGAAGTAAGATGAAGGAGAGGCTAAGACTCCATTCATAGAATCTTAACTGTCATGCTGTGAAGCTTGAATTTTATCCTGATAATAGGTGGGAGGTTTTTTTACATTTGTAAATAAAGAATTTATATATTCAAATTAATTTTTGTAACAGACAGGGGACACAAAAAGCACAGAGAAAGAGTAAAGACCCAATTTGTAGAATAAAATGACATTGACAAAAGCCTGACCGGGGGGGCCTTCTACGGACATGTTGATTTTGTGCCCCAGAGAATCACACAGCTGGTAGCAAAGTGTTTCTTCCTTACAAAACACATGGGTTATGTTTTACAATCTTTTTGCTTTTGATGTTTTGCTTCACTAGATTATGGTCTGAGAAAATAATCCATCTGTTTTTAATCGCCTAAATAAGCTGACACTTGCTGTAAGGGACAACACATGATAGATTTCTGTTCTGCGTGTGCCTGCAAAGAAGGAAGACTCTAGAGTTTGGGAGCATGACATGACTCAAGTCTAATAGTTGAGGTGTCCTCATTGTCCACATGGTTCTTCCTTTATGTTTTCTCTACTTATTCTGGTTGGTTTAATTTAGGAGAATCTATGAAACCTTCCTAAAAGTGTATTTTTAAAACTCTTTTTATAGTCCTACCTCCTTTTGGCTTCAGCTAATTGGAGTCTATGCTATTAATATTAAGTATATATCAATTTAAAATTGCTTTATGTTGTTCATGAATTAAAGCTTTCATCACCATAAACTAATATCTTTTACTGTTAGTTATGGCTTATTTTTAAAAGTCTATCTTGTCTAGTATTATTGTAGCTACCCTGGCATTCATTTAGTTAGTATGTGCATGCTGAATTTGTTCATTCTTTTATTTACACTTTAGTATCCTCCATTTTACAAGCATCTCCTTTAAACAGCATGTGCTTATGTTCTAATTTTTCAAGAGTCTGACAATCTTTTTATTTTACCCAAAGCCCACAGTACTTTATTCATTTACATGACTGCAACTACTTATTTCATAATTTATTTCATTTTGTAATGAATTTGCTATACCGTCTTATTTTGTACTTTCTATTTGTTTTCTGTTCTTTCATTTTGATGGATTAAATTATTATTCCAACCACTTTCTTACTGCTAGTTGAGTATTTACTCATGGTTTCTATCATTTAGATTGTTACAAAGTTTGCAACATGTGCACTCAAGTTATCCAAAAACATCAATCGATACCCTTACCTTATTGAAACAACCCCTCATTCAAAGAAAATTTATTCATCTTATTCTCATCCTAACGTGTATTTAAAATAAATATATTATATAATGTTATCATTTTATACTTGTACTATTTTAAAAAATATTGACATATGTTAGGTTACTTACACTTCATTTCTTCTTTCCTTACAAACTTTTCACCAGTGATCATTTACCTTGTATTTAAACTCTTTGTTCGGAATTCTCTCTATATATTTTTAGTAACTCTCTGACAGTAATTTTCTCGAAAATGCATTTTAGCTTATAGAGCTGCGAACCAAGAGCTCTTAAACCTATGACCGAAGATTAAAATTCTCCATAGGATACCACAGTCACTCGATAAGGCTGTGTTTTCCTGAGGAGATACAAGACTTAGCCATTCATAATCATGTGATAGTAATCCATGATTACTGATGTGAGAAAGTAAATAAGTGTATCAAAGTTAAAAAATATATATATATATACACATTATCCTCATTATTAAAAGATTTTGTTGTACATACGTTTATAGGGTGGTAGTATTTTATTTTAAGTACATCATTACATAATCCCTCTGTCTTCCGATGGCCATTGTTGGTGTAGAAAGGTCAGCTCAAAGTCTCACATTTTGAAGTGAATGCCTTTTTTTCCTCCACCTACTTTCAAAATTTCTTTGTCTTTAATGTTCTATGGCTTCAATATATTTTTAAGTATCAGTCTTTTTACTTATAGGTTAGATATTTGCTGAGCTTCTTATACCTGTTGATTTAAATTTGGTGTCTTTCATCTTGAGAAATTTAGGGGAATTCTTATCCTAGGCTCGACAAACAATGTGTCTGTTCCCTTCTTTATATCCTACTTGATAATACTTTTCACTCTGTCTTCCATGTCTTTCAACCTATCTTTCAGACTTTCTGGACGTTTTTGTTGTTTTTCTCCACCACAGTATAAATACATTCTTCTGATCCGATTCAGTTCATTAATTATTTCTTCAATTTTGCTTCATCTGCTAAACATTCACTATCTTTTTAAAATTTCAATAGTGTAGTTTTAATATGTAAATTTTCTGCTTGGTTCATTTTTATACCTGCTATGCCCTTTTTTATCTTAACTATTCACAAATGTAGTCAAGCTTGTCTTTTATTTCTTTAAACACAGTAGTTTTTTAAAAGAGAATATTCCAAGGGTAAGTTCTAAGGGTGTTTTTCTGCTGGTTTTCTGTAAGAGTACATTTTTTTCTGTGTGTTCTTGATTGATTTTGAGTCTTTGTCATTTATTGTCTTTAAAAGTATTTGTGAAATATTTTAATGCCTCAAAAATGATAGTTTCTTCCTCCAGAGAAGATTTGTATCCACAGGAAACTACACACACCACTTACATTAATTTAAGTCCCTGGCAGGAAGCTTTTGTGAACCATCCAGTGACCTGAATTTTAGTTAAAAATCCATATCAGGGCCAGTTGATGACCATACCTCCAATCGTGGATTCCAATATCATTCCACCCTGGTCACTTCAAAATGACAAGTTTTTACACTCTTCTGGGTGTAGGAATGTGTATACTGGGTTTAACTTTGGTTTGCTCTGGCCCTGTGGACATAGTTCTTTAAATTACAACTTTTTGAGGGAGGGCCTACCAATAATAGGCCTTTCTCTAGTGAATACTTTGAGTTTAGAGTTTTGTACCTCTTACCCAGAGCCATTGACGAAATTTAAGGTCAAATTTGCCCATGTCCAAAAAACTCCCTTGGGGCAAAAGTGGTCTCATTATATTGCTTTATCAAATTTGACAAGGTATAGTATTGATTAATATTTTATTGATTTTAATAATATTTTAAAAATAATTCCCAGGATTTTTAGTTATTTTCACTGGAAGAGTTTTGTAGAATATTTTGACTATTATATGTGGAGAAATGCATGTGTCTGATATTCCAGTAGGAATACGGACCTAAAACTCAGAAGAAAAGAACTGCCTGGAATTATGGCTGTGTGGAGACAGCTGAGAGTGAGCATGGACTAAGAACTGACTTGCTCTTGAATATAAAAACGTACAGGGTTAGAGAAAAATAAAAGCTCCTGAAGGAGAATAAATATGACTAATCCAAGAGATATGGGGAGCCATACAATCGTGTTACAAAAACTATATTCCAAAAGTTGCGTGTTTCATAGAATAATAAAGTAGCCAAAAGAGTCAAATGCTGTCAGGAAATGAGTTAAGATGGAAAATTTCCGAAAATATCTATTTTTGATAAGTTTTAATGCTATTTATGACTATAACATTAGTATTTTCTATGGGGCACGTAGAACCTAGTTCACAGGTTTGGGGTATGACAATGAATAGAGAAAGGATAGAGATGAGGAATGACAACTGTTCACGAACACTGCCTATAAGGAGGAAAGACACTTGTTTCTATTGATCTACCTTAAAAATACATTAGGACCTTATGATATATTTCTTTCCATCCCCACTGCCAACTCCATTATCTTTCAAATGGACATCTACAAATTTTCTGTAATAACCTTCTAACCAGCCAATGAGCTTCTCTTTGGATCTTTTCTAGTTCTTCCCTGAGTAGATAGATGTGCTTTTAAAAGAGAAGTCAGCTCATGCTTTTTCTCGCTTAAAACACTTTATTGACCCAACCTTGCTTGTAAACCAGGCCTACAAGGTGAGCCACGCTCTAGCACCGGCCATATGCTCAACCATTCTCATCTTCATGACTATGCTCGGGAACTACATTTTCTTCCTTTTCCAACCTTGACTTTATACCTTTGACTTTGCTCTTTCTGCCTGAGATGCTCTTTTCTGTGCTTTTAAAATGGCTGGCTCATTACCATCTTTTAAATTTAACCTCTTTAAAAAGCCACTCTTTAATGACCAGTTAGTAAAATATCTCTCCCATGGTTAATTTTCACTCGCCGTTGTGTTTGTTTCCTGTGTGTCATTACCATTTGCTCATATCTTGTTTGTGTAAGCGCCATGTTGAAGTGACCTTTTCCCCATCCCTGCTCCATCCCATGCCTCCATCGTAGTATATGGTATTACAGTTTGTGACAAACCATAATTGATTGAATAAGTAAGTGAATGGTCTAAAAGAGCAAAGATGCCCACAATGTCTTTAAGACTTCTCCCATCAAGACATGAGGTGTATGTCCATTTATTAAATCTGGATCAACTCTGTGATTACTTTCACCAATAGAATATAGCAGAAATGATTCGGAGCCAATTTCTGCACCCAGAGCATAAGAGAATGACAGTTTTACTCCCTATTTTGAAATGAATAGCCACTCTGGAAGTCTTGACTCCCATGTAATATGTCCAGCCATTCTTCTGCAGAGACCATGTGAAGAGGCTCTGAGATTACGTGGAGGAGAGGGCGGCATTTAGCTCAGGCTTTCAGAGATCAGCAGCAAGTTTTCAGCCATGTGCAACCATCTTGGATTGTCCAAACCAGACCACCTATCCACTAATTATAATTACTAGAATTGGGTGAAATAAAATTCGTTTCAAGTATTGAAGTATTGAAGCAGTTTGTTACACAGCAAGCGATTACTGAAACAGATGTTTCCCATCCTCCAAAACTCAGGGGTTTGACATTATGAGTGGAGATTTGGCAGAGTAAGAAAAAAGGGCCAGGGTAAGACATTGAGAAGTCACAGTTTACGTGACAGACCAAGCTGGTTCAGGAAAGCAAGAAATTCAGAAGGAAACTAATGGTGGAAGACAGTCATCAGATGGAATAGTTAGGACAGCTTCCATACTCAAAAAGCAAATGCATTGAGGACAGGTTGTCTGAAAGCCAGAACATTGCTGTTAAGGAACAGGATTTTGTTGAAATTTAATATTTCAGAGGTAGATAAGTTTGGAGTGATTACAAAATCGAAGATATGCTCATTGGAATGAAGTACCGAATTAGAGGGAAGAACAATGGTGCTAAAGTCAAATGTAAATCAGTGAATACATATTTTCTCTCAAGTTATAATTGTATTTTCCCAATAACCCTAAAATCGTTTGTAACTGCCTATCTTTCTATCAAGAAAATATTCTCAAACACATATTTACTTTTTAATAAATGGTTTTCTGTGAGATTTTTTTGAATGACCTAATGGATTGTTTCATAAAGTTTAGAGTCTCAGTGGACTCCAAACTCTAAATTAAAGCCTATTTAAAGTCTTTCCCCTTAAAAAGCTGCCCAAACTACTAATTTGAGGGTGGATTATCATCCTAAAAGAAGCTAAAAAGTGTGATACTGAACATACTTACTATCGTGCAATCAAGTCTGTCTATGGAAAATTTCTCCTGATGTAAGGTTCACTTTAAGCATACAGGCTATTAAGTTCAAAATTTCATTCTTTGAAATACCCCAGTGATAAAAATAGACCTTTGCAGTAATGATTAATGTGTAGGGTGAGATCTTCAAATATGCTGAAAGAAAGTTTCAGGTGTTAAAAAAATAGAGCTCATTGTTTTGATAGAATCTGATTTTTATGGTTTAAGAGTTATTCAACTTACTTTATTATGAAATATTTAATATAAAAATGAACTAAATGAGATTATGAGAAAAAAATCCACTTAGGTATGAAGTGCTTAAAAGTAGAATTGCTGAAGAGAACTAAAAAGTGATTATTATTTTTATTAAGGAAACTAATTCCTAAAATATACCATTATATTATACAGATTTTATTCATTTACATTAAAATAACTGGTTGAGAAGTCTATTGTCAAAATATGTCACCACGTATATATTGCAGGGTGATGACTCTGAAGATAAAAATAAAATTATTTTTGTTGACATTGAATATTTGGCACTAGGTATTGTGTTGAGATATTCATCTAGATTATCTTTTCATGATAATTAACTTTTTTTAATAGAAAAAGAGACTGAAGAGCAGAAAAATCAAGCAAAGTCACCCAGCTAAGAAATACCAGAATATATATGAGTGTATGTAAACACGGTATTGGTTTTCTGGAGGTAAAGGTGTAAAATTTTAAAGTAATTGAGAATTCAATTAGCATAAATCCATTAAAACACATGCTTAAAATTAATTCTGAGTTTAGCAATTTCCTTTCTTGTACCTACTGGTTCAAAATGTCTGGGAAGATTTCCAAATAGAGGGTAGTTCTAATGTTCAAGTCCACATAGAGACATCTAACATATTATTTGGAAAAAATAGTGCATGCAAACATCAGATTATAGGAAAAATGTGTCAGTAGTGTGTATTTCTTCATAAGGCTATCAAAAATTAGTTCATGTGCTACTTTTGACATTATGTATGTTTAATTTTTGCTTTTGTTTCTTGAAAACAATCACCAGTTTCTATGAGCACTAGTAGGCAAAAGAGTACCTTTGATTTTAAAAATAAAAAACGATGTCTACATCCATAATAAAAATTTTAAGGTAATATTAAAGAAAATTATTATAACATATTTTTATATTTTTGAGGTAGTTAGGACCACAGACATTCTACACGCATCATAGATGCTCAGTCGTAGTGAAAGGAAGGGAATTCCTCCTTGTCGGGAGTGTTTCTTTTCTTTTCCTTTTTTTTCCTAAAACTCTCTTTTGTTTTTATATATATATATATATTTATAATTTTATTGAATCATAATTGTGTACATTGGTGCAATCATAGGGCACAATGTGCTTCATATACAATCAGAAATATTTTGATCGTACTGTTACAGATAGCCTTCATGGCATTTTCTTGATCACTATATAAAGACAT
>CAUYON010037286.1:0-28928 GCA_963573935.1 Arctocebus calabarensis | reverse complement strand
CACGGAGCAGAGGAGAACATCCCAGAACACGGCCCGGGGGGGGGGGCACAGAACAGAGGAGAACATCCCAGAACGCGGCCGGGAGGGGGCACGGAGCAGAGGAGAACATTCCAGAACGCGGCGGGGCGGGGGGCACGGAGCAGAGGAGAACATCCCCGAACGCGGGCCGGGGGGGGGGCACGGAGCAGAGGAGAACATCCCAGAACATGGCCGGGGGGGGGAGGCACGGAGCAGAGGAGAACATCCCCGAACGCGGGTCGGGCCCTGCCTCCTGGCCTCATTGCGCAGTGCCCGCCGTCCCTGTGGTCTGTCCCCATCGTCCCGCAGTCCCCATAGTGCCCACAGTCCCCGACGTCCCCACTGCCCTCAGCCGCCCGCCATGCTGGAGCTTCTGGCTCCGACTTCAGGACCCGACGGCCTCGGAGCTGGTGACCCCTCCGCTCTTCTCATCCGTGGTGGTGGATTCAGGCTCCCGAGCCTCCACCTCCTCCTCTTCCCTTCCTGTGCACACTGCAGGTTTTAAAAGCAGTCTGGGGGAGGGAGTGGCGTGGGACTTCTAGCCCTGATTTCTACAAAGAGGCGCAAAGTGCGGGCAGGGGACTGTCGCGCGCTGCAGTCTGCCAGGAGACGTACTTGTCACATTTCTGATCTGAGCTCACGCCGTCTTAAAGCCAGCTGAGATCGTCTCCACGGTATAGCCCCAACCGTCCAACACCGTGTCAGAAAGAGAAGAGGGAGATCTCTTGTCCCCAAGAGCAAAAGTTGTGACATTCTGGCTTTAAAGTTACAGGTTAAGTACAGGTAAGACGCTGAGCATCTTCAAGAGCCAAAACTGACAAGGCTCCATGACGTCTCAGAGATGGTTTTATTTATTTATTTAGAGACAGAGCCTCAAGCTGTCACCCTGGATAGAGTGCAGTGGCATCACAGCTCACAGCAACCTCCAATTCCAGGGCTCGAGCGAGTCTCCTGCCTCCGCCTCCCAAGTCAGAGATGGTTTTAATCAGCATGATGAGGGGAATGAAGAGATAGCTTCATCTTAGTCTTCATTGAGAAAAATCTGGAATAGTATCTGACTTCCTCTTTTGTTAGAGAGCACATTTCAGGGCCAGAAAGCAAACCCACTTCCTAGTTTTCTCTAGTTCTTTGCCAAGAACTTCATATATAATAAAAATATATATTCAGCATTCAAAGATAAATGTTCAGTTTCTGCCATTTCCTGCAACACAGCTTTAAGACAAGAGGCATATTGCAATCCCAGTTGCTCTCCACGAGGGAAGGGTTTGTAGGCTGGCGTTCAAGTTTAGCCAGATTTATTCTGTTACTAATGCCCTTCCTTTTTTTCACACTTTGCAGGGATCTGTTAGTGCTGATACTAAGTGTAAATTATGAATTAAAATACTGATTAATTCCCCCCCTCAAAAACAAAAAAAAATCTCAGCAGGCTTTGGGTGATAACAAGTCTCCCTCATGAATTGTGTGGCAGTGTGTTATGTGCTTATGAGCATGGGCTCTAGACACACAATACCAGAGTTCAAATCCAAGCTCTGCCACTTGAGAGCTTTATAATCTTAGTTTAAGAAATCTCTGTGTGCCTGCTAAAGACTGAATGTGCCCTCCTAAAATGCTAAGGTTGAAAGCCTAACTCCCAAAGTGATGGTATTAGGATACAAATAGAATTAGTATGCTTATGAAAGAGACCCCTCACCCCTTCAGCTTTGAGGACACAGGAAAAGAATAGCCATCTGTGAACCAAGAAGCAGACCCTCGCCTTGCCCTGATCTTGGACTTCACAGTCCCCTGAACTGCAAGAAATAAATTGCTGTTGTTTATAAGCCACCCAGGCTATAATATTTTGTTAACACAGCCAAAATGGACCCAAGACAGTGCTTCCATTTCTCCACCCGTTACTGGGGAGAGTGTTAGTACCTGACTCATGAGAATGTGTTTTTCTAAGTAGAAGTATTTATGTTGGAGTTTCCATGTCTTCATTTTCATTTCAGTGAATCAGTTTTGAGCATTTGATTCATTTTTATGTATCAGTAATATAATACAACAAAAGAGAATAATAAAAATGTAATCAACTTAAACACTGTGGCACAAAAGACATGAAAGTATACTTGCAGGGTGGAACTGTACTCTATTAACCGTGTTAGTCTTCATAAACTAACCCAAGCCATCCTATAGCTCATTTGCCATTCTCAAGAACCGAATGACATGGATTTCTGTGAAAATAAAAATTTAGATTCTATTTCAAATTTGTAAAATGTATTTGACAAATTTCTGTCTCTCCTTGTTCTCTGAAACTGCCTCCTCCTGCAGGTGACATGGTGGGTCCCACCATGGAAGCCCCAGTGTTTGATGCTCAGCTAGGCTTCAGGGTTTTTCTGCACTAGGAATAAAAAAACAAAAACAAACAAACAAAACTCCATGGGCAGCGGCTGTCCAAATGTAACATAGGTATCCATTTCCTTAGCTCATCTAAAAGATATGATCATTCTACTTTCTGAAATGCTTGAACTAGCCTCCTTCCCATGGTTAACGCAACCGCCTTTGTTGAGTGTGTCCACACCCTTTCCAGCCTGTGCAGTGCCTGCCTGACAGTCCTCAAATCTCATTGTCCATGGTCCCCTTCATCCCCCACACAGGGCTGGCATGTTTTTCAATCAAGGACCTGATTTAGTATTCATGTGGGAGAACCATGATATTTGGAGTCAGCTAGACCTGGGTTTGCATTTGAGATATTCCATTAGCTGACTGGTAATCCTGGACCAGTGACTGAGATCTTTTGAGCCTCAAGTAAGATTTAAGTAAAATAAAAATATAAGTTGGGCAGTGACTATGTCTCAACGGAGTAGGGCGCTGGCCACATATGCTGGAGGTAATGGGTTCAAACCCAGCCATGGCCAAAAGCTACAAACAAAACAAAACAAACAAAAAATATAAGTAACTGCCTGGTGGTGAGAGACCTCAGATCACATATGCCCAGCATTTGGGAGTGTTTGTTTTACACAGGCCTCCCTTCTGTGTCTCCTTCAGCCTGCCCATCCCTCTCACCGTCTGTCAAGGGCAAGGGCAGTACATATGTTCTCTGATGAGACCCTTTCCAGATATATGTAGTAAGGGAGGGCCGGATTGAGATGTCCAGACTGTCATTAATAGATGATGACCTTGCTCTTGCCATGTTTTCAGAGTACAGTAGGCCCCATGCCCACAAACACCTGCTGACCCGGGCTGCCCAGTCCCACACCTGTCCTGAGGCCA
This sequence comes from Arctocebus calabarensis, assembly GCA_963573935.1. NCBI lineage: Eukaryota > Metazoa > Chordata > Mammalia > Primates > Lorisidae > Arctocebus > Arctocebus calabarensis. Next base: position 25,664 of record CAUYON010037286.1, on the reverse strand, counting down.
ACATGCCCATTCTAGGGCCTCAGGCTGCTTTAACTCCATAGGAAAATGGCGTATTTAAATTGGAGACTAAAAACCATCCAACCCACACAGCTTACCACATACAGAGGATGCCGAGAAAATGTATACACATTTTAAGAAAGGGAAAGCTATTAAAATTTTAATAGTCATGTTTGACATTTGCAATTACAAGAGGTGCTCAAACATGACTTGCATTCATCTCTTGTTATTGGTATATATTATTACAATTTTAATACGATTGTTTTCCTTTCTTAAAATGTGTATACTTTTTTTTGCACTCTCTGTACAACAGCATGACTTTACTTTCACACTGTCTTTATTTACCATAATTTATAATGACTTCATTATTGCAGGAAATTCTGCCCAGGAAGATGAAAGCTGCAAATAACTTTGTTGTTCATACCAGGACATTGTGAAAATCCACTTAAATGAACATGGGTCCAGTCAGCTTTCAGTAGATAACACCAAATAGCAGTTTGCTCTTCCAGACGCCCTTCAAATCTCTCCCCTCTGAACCCGCGTCCACTGATGGTACGTTTCATGTCACCTACTTTACCTAATCCTAGTTAATCACTACCATCAGAAGACCAGTCCTACACCAGAGACCCCAGACTATAAACAACCCCCTTTCCTCTCCCGCTTCGAGGGGCTCCTGGCCTGTGTAGGTGGTTCCCTCCTTCCCACCCCATTGAAAAAACGGGAAAGACTCACCTGATAGTCTTCAGTTTTCTAATTTCTAATAGGTTTTCTAAGGTTGTAATTCAACATTAATAAGTGCTGAAAATGTTTTCCAACTATTAAAGTCATCTTTTCAGCCAGAACTAGTTTATGTAGATGTAATTATAAAATAAAAAGCTACAATGAGCAGATTTTCAGTTTGCGCTGGCAGGTTTGATACATTCATGGGTTTTATAGTGTGATTGGCCACCTTGTCTCTTTACCTGAACGTGTAAAAATTATAGTTCTGAGATGTTTTCTATGCTGGGGATTTTCTCTCTCAAGGGAAAAAAAGGATAAAAAAAAAGTATTGTGACTTTTAAGCAATAGGAAAGGCAAAAGGCAGATTTTTATCTTGGCTTTCTTTTAAAAATAATTTTTAATTATTTTTATTTAACATTTTGTATCTTATTTTACTGATTTTTAAAAAATGATGCTAAAGACTTGGTTTCACTCTGTTTCTCGGTGTGTAATACAGTGGTGCAATCACAGCTCTCTGCAACCTCAAACTCTTGGGCTCAAGCAATTTTCCCACCTCAGCCTCCTCGGTAGTTGGGACTATATGTGGGCACCACCGTGTCCCGAAAATTTTAAAAAATTTTTTATAGGTATGGGATCCCTCTATGCTGCCCATGTTCATCTCAAACTCCTGGCCTCAGGATATCTTTCCAGCTCGGCCTCTCAAAGTGCCGGAATTAGAGAGATGAACCGGGCACCAGCTAGCTTTTCTTTTTGACCACTTTCTGGTTTCTTGCAGAGGAAACGATCCAATAATAGTGTTCCATAGAAATTGAGCAAGAGATACACATATAATTTTCCATTTTCTAGCAGTCATATTGACAGTAAGTAAAAAGGAAAGGAGAAATTCCTTTTAAAACTCTGATTTGGTTCAACTCAATATAGCCAACACATTTTAATTGTAATCTGTGGTCCTAGACATAATTCAGTGCTACATAGCTGCTGTTTTGGAAAATGTGGGAAGGGGGATATGAAGGGGAAGCCTGTGGAGGCTGAGGGGTGACGGGGGCAGGACCTCAGTTCAGAAGGTGACGGGAAGAGGTGGGCACCGCCAAACCCATTCAGCAGTGCAGATTACTGAACGCCTTCCTGAATCCTTTTAAAAGTACTTCCTGATTGCCATAATTTATATTTCACATCACTGTGAGAATAAAATAATAGGTGTAAAGTACTTGGGCACCCCCTGGTGAAAATCACTCTTGATAAATGCTACAACTTACACACGCACACCCCTGTTTAAAGGTCCTCAGATGCCCTTGGTGCCCGTGGAGACCGTGAGTGCCTCCAGCCCGGGAATCAGCATCTGCTGTTGCCCTTGAGGGATTTGTATTTACTTTGAGTTATTTCTAAAAAGCAAGATTTATAACTTGTCTTACCTTTGTTTCTTCTCTTTCTCTTCCTTTCCTAATTTGTTGAGTATTTAGTTTTACTATTAATCTAGATGATTTCCTGGAGATGAAAGGGTGCATTCAAGGAAGTAAAAAATATCCCCCTTTTCAAAGAAGTGTCCAGGAAGGCTCCTGAAACATTTACAATGAAGCTTTTAGGTTTTGGTTTTTAATGATTCAAAATTGAATCACTTATATACCTGCTTACCAAAAGAACAGGGGATATTGATTGAAGATATAGTCATAGGTGTTTCTGGACATTGGGTCTGTATAATGTGGACACCACAGAACACGTCCAAAATAATCTGTTGATAAAACAAAACTTAGTTTACCTTGACAAAGTAAGGGGCAGGAGATGGCAAAGGTGGGATATTTCTGTGATTTGAGGGGTCTGGTTTAAGGAGGGCCTTTGAATGTGAGGGCATGATTAGAATTGGGCAAGTTCATTAATGTACACAGCTATGATTTAATTAAGACAAAAAGAATTGGGCAAGTTCAGGATATAACAATTTAGGAAAGAGGCACATGGCAAAGCCAGGGTTCCAAAGTGAGTTTCGGGGTGTAAACAATCATTTCATGTGAACGATTGTCTTGAGGAGGGTGTTTATTCTGGGAGAACATTGAGTAGCTTAGTTCTGTCTAGTTCAGATAAATTGTTAGGAAGTTCCTGGAATAAATAATAATGATATTTTCCATTGTTTTCCGAAGCAGGAATTTCCTGGAATAAGTAAACTCCTGTTAATGGAGCCCATCCAGGAGACAAGACCTCCCGGTCACGTCAAGTCACGGCCCAGGCACACAGCCAAACGTTTCTGGGCCTCAGCTCTTGGATGCCGCCCCCAAAATCGAAAGCCCTTCCTCATATTTTTGAAATTCACATAGACTAGTCTTGGAGATGGATATTTATCAGATTTCCAATGGTTACAAGTTCAATTCTTTAAAAGCATTATCAGAATGTTTCTTAGTATGATTTGTGCTGCACACCTGAGGCTGGGTGATTTATAGAGAAAAGAGGTTTATTTGGCTCAAGGTGGTGATGGCTGGAAAGCTGGCGGTTAGACATCAGGTGGAGCTTGATGAAGAAGAGCTGGCCTGTGCAGAGATCGCGTGGCAAGGAAGGTCACCAACCCGGGGAGATGCAGAGCTCTTTTAACAACCCCCTTTCTCAGTAATGAATTTAATGAGAATGCAACCACCCCTGCCTACTCTGTGAAGGATGTGCCCCTGTGACCCAAACATCTCTCACTAGGTCCCACCTCCAAAACTGAGGGTCAGATTTCAACATGAGGTTTGGGGGGACACACATTCACAGCAGAGTAATGGATCCCCCAAGTGCCATTCACCCTTTATAATATCTAACCCATAAATCTTACCCTGGATTTCATCTGAAATTGAGCAAGGCAATCAGTTACAAAAGGAAAGTGACAACATGTATATACGGTGACACATCTCTGAGTAGAAAATTCTCCTAAAACGGCAGCTGTTTCTTAAGAGCAGTGAACTTTACATTCTCTTTATGTTTTTAAATATTTAATAGCTGGCAGAGGTCAGCAAAAGTGTCCTTTTATTTGTTGGGGGCCAATGCAAAACTGTCACACATACGTAGAGCAGCTAATGACAGAGCAAAATAATTGTTGTTTTGTTCTAAAAATGATGTAAAAAGGGAGCTATTTATATTTTCCTTATTTTGTCTGTTATTACAATTCATATTAAGATTTTTCAAACCAAATTCATCAAACAAATTATTGAGATGTCACATTTTTGTGATATGCGTTTACAAAGAAAATAGATTCTAATGGTGTGCTCTAAATGTGAAAATGATGCTTGTTTGAACAACTTTCCCTAGAGTGGTGATTGATTGACCATCCCTGGCCCAGAGACTGTGAAGCGAGACAGCTAAGGGTGAGCATAGCTGGAGAGCCCAAGAGGCAGGGGTAGAGGTGGCAGTGATGGCCCCGAGAAGGGACAGAGCTCATCTCTGGATCAGAACTGAGCTGACTGCTAACCTCAGTACCTATCCCTAAGCAGTCAAACTATTTATTTATTCTCTCTAAGCCCCAGTCTTTTATCAGCATAATGCTGATCACAATACTTTTATTGCAGTGTGGCTGTGAGGCCTTTGAGAGAAAATTTCAGTAGGTACCATTATTACAGGGTCAAGATTCAGGAATACTAGGATAGATCTGGGCCCTTGCCTATATCTTAACCTTATCTAATTCTTTTTTTTTTTTTTTTTTTTGGAGACAGAGCCTCAAACTGTCACCCTGGATAGAGTGCGATGGCATCACAGCTCACAGCAACCTCCAATTCCTGGGCTCAAGCGAGTCTTTTGCTCCGCCTCCCAAGTAGCTGGGACTACAGGCGCCCGCCACAACGCCCGGCCATTTTTTTGGTTGCAGCCGTCATTGTTGTTTGGTGGGTCCTGGGACTGGATTTGAACCCACCAGCTCAGGTGTACGTGGCTGGCGCCCTAGCCCGTTGAGCCACAGGCGTCGAGCCAACCTTATCTAATTCTTAATTTCTGTCCTCCAGATGAGACAACATCTGACAGGCAAGCAGATCTGGTTGGTTAGAGCAGGTAGGTCCAGAAGTCTCTGCCGGGCTCATGAACACGCAGGTTGGAGTCCCATTATCGCTGTGATGATAGAAAGCTGCTCCACAGAGCAGAGTTAATCCAAAGGTTGGAAAGAGCATGTGCTTTGCCTTTTAACCGAATGCATCCGAGGTAGAATCCTGGGTCTACCTTTTGCTAGTTCTACGGTCTTAAGCAAGTCACTAACTTTGCTGAGTATTCATTTCTTCATCAGTTTAATGGGACATCATGATTTTCACTCAATATATTTGAGGATTCTGTGAGATAAAGTGTACAAAGCATCGTGGATTGTGTCTCGCACTGGAGACAGTTACCAGCCAGTTAAATCTGCTTACTTTATAATTATCTGCTGAATAATGAGAGGAAATAACAGACTACTCTTCCCAGATCACAATAAAATGGGTGTAATGAGTGGAAAGAAGGGTAGAAAATATTAGTTTTACAACTACTGTAAAAATATCTATGTACCATAGCAAGTTAATTTTTAAAAGTTCTGCAGGCCCAGAACTTTCTACAGTTTGGTGTTGACAGTCTCTGTATCAGTGATTTTCAACTGGGGTGCCATGAGAAGATCTTAGATGTGCCTTGAAAAATTTTAAAGATTACTAATTAAATTATTTTGGAGGGCGGCGCTTGTGGCTCAGTGAGTAGGGCGCCGGCCCCATATACTGAGGGTGGTGGGTTCGAACACGACCTCAGCCAAACTGCAGCAACAAAAAAAGCTGGGTGTTGTGGCGGGCGCCTATAGTCCCAGCTACACAGGAGGCTGAGGCAAGAGAATAGCATAAGACCAGGAGATGAAGGTTGCTGTGAGCTGTGATGCCACAGCACTCTACTGAGGGTGACAAAGTGAGACTATGTCAAAAAAAAAAAAGAAAAAAAGAAAATTATGTGCTTTTTATTTGTAAATTTGTGTTTCTTCATCTGTAATCCTCTCATTGACCTCTATGGAAGCCTTCTTCCTCTGGATGCCCACTGATGTTATAAATACATGTACTAGTACCTGCCGCGTTGTGCATTGGACTTCTTTGTGACCATGACGATAAACTTCTCTAGTAAAAGCAACATTTCATTGGTCTGTCTAAGCTCCTTGTCAGGTGGCAGCCAATGTACATTGGCTGAATCATTAATGAATGCATACCTGGGTGGATGAATGCACTAGATAGTTTCTGCTTAGATGTTTTTCAAAGAAAGGCTCATTTTTTATTTTTTGAGGTAGACTCTCACTCTGTTGCTCTTGGAAGGGTGCCATGGCATCACAACTCACAGCAACCTCAAACTCTTGGGCTCAAGGGATCCTCTTGCCTCAGTCTCCCACATGGCTGGAACTAAAGGCATCTGCCACCATGCCCAGCTACTTTTAGGGAAGAGGTCTTGCTCTTGCTCAGACTGGTCTCAAATTCCTGAGCTCAGGGAAATCTACCTGCCTTGGCCTCCCAGAGTGCCAGGATTACAGACCTGAGCTACTACACCCAGTCTCTGCTTGGATTTTTTTCTCACTATGTTGCCCTGAGTAGAGTGCTGTGGCGTCACAGCTCATAGCATCCTCAAACCCTTGGGGTTAGCCTCACCCTCCCAAGTAGCTGGGACTATAGGCACCCACCATAAAACCCAGCAAATTTTTTGTTGCAGTTGTCATTGTTGATTTTAGCTGGCCTGCACCAGGTTCGAACCCGCCAGCCTTGGTGTATGTGGCTTGCGCCCTACCTACTGAGCTAGGGCACTGCCCCTGCTTGAATTTTTTTATATAATGCTAGCTATAACCTAAACAGAAATTCATCTACTTTTATATTACTCTGGCTCACTAGCCTATGAGCTTTAAGAATCATTTCTCATTCATCTTTGTGTATTTTTCATGCCCAGGAAAGAGCCTGGCTCATAGTAAATACTCAATAAATAAATGATTGAATAATCAAGGAGATGACTTTATAGTCAAGGGGATTCCTCTAGCTCAGCAGTTCTTATCCTGTCATGACCCACAGGAACTGTATTAAAGGGCCATGGCATTAGAAAGGTTGAGAACCACTACTCTAGCTGAATTCATGCCAGGAAACACATTGAGAATTTTGATTTGTCTTTTGAAGCTAAGTGTGTTTCCTGCAGACAGCAAATGGATGACTTGTGTTTTTTAATCCAGTCAGCCAATCTATACCTCTTCCGTGGGGAATTCAAGCCATTAACATTTATTGAGATAATTGATAAGTGTGGTAGTGTTCTATTCATCTTATTTTGTGAGAGTCCATTGCTTATTTTCATATGTTACATCAGTGTGCAAGTTAGGTTCTGTCCTTTAATTTCTGAATTCTTACTTTACTATTGATCCATTTTGATGGTCAATGTGTAGAACAGGTTGAAGTATTTCCAGTAGAGCTGGTCTTCTTTGGGGGAATTTCCTCAATGTTTGTATATCAGTAAATGATTTGATTTCTTTGTGAATTTTAAAACTTAGCTTCACAGGATGTAGAATTCTGGGCTAGAGATCATTCTGTTTAAGTAGATTAAAGGTAGATGACCATTGTCTCCTTGCTTGGAAAGTTTCATTAGAGAAGTCTGCAGTCACCCTGAGGGATTTGCCCCTGTAGGTCAACTGGCACTTACTCCTGGCAGCTTGAAGAATCTTTTCTTTTGTCTTTACTTTGGACAGTTTCATCACAATGTGTCTTGGGAAAGCTCGGTTAGAGTTGAGGCAACCTGCGGTTCAATATCCCTCTGAAAGGAGAGTGTCAGAATCTTTGGTGATATTTGGAAAATTTTCATTTATAGTATTCTCTAGTATGGCTTCCATTCCCTTGGGGCATTCTTCTTCCCCTTGTGGGACCTATAACTCATATGCTTGAATGCTTCATAAAGTCCCATAATTCTGTCAGCGAATGTTCTGCTTCCTCGCTCTTCTTTTCTGTCTCTTTAACAATCTGAGTTATCTCAAGAGCTTTGTCCTCTACCTCTGAGATTCTTTCTTCTATATGGTCTAATCTGTTGTTGATACTTTCTATTGCATCTTTAAGTTCCCTACTTGACTGTTTCTGTTCCTTCAGCTCTGCTATATCTTTTTATATTCTTCATACTGTTCATCTCTTATTTGATTCTGTTTTTGGATTTCCTTTTGGTTATTTTCCCCTTTATCAGCAGTTTCCTTCATTGTTTCCTTCATTGTCTTGATTGTTTTCATCATCTGTAATCTAAATTCCTTTTCTGTCATTTCTAACATTTCCTTATAGGTGGAGTCCTCTGCAGTAGCTACCTCAGAGTCCCTTGAGGCGGTTGCTCTGGAATGGTTATTCATGATGCCAGGAGTTTTCTGGTGATTCTTCCTCATGAGTGATTTATTTGATCTGTTTCCTTGCCCTAATTTTCCTTTCATTTCCTCGTGCTTTTTTTGTTGTTGTTTGTTTGTTTCATGAGACAGAGCCTCAGGCTGTCACCCTGGATAGAGTGCTGTGGAATCACAGCTCACAGCAACGTTCAATGCCTGGGCTCAAGCAAGTCTCTTGCCTCTGCTTCCCAAGTAGCTAGGACTACAGGCGCCTGCCAGACACCCAGCCATTTTTCGATTGCAGCCGTCATTGTTGTTTGGTGGGCCTGGGCTGGATTTGAACCTGCCAGCTCAGGTGTATGTGGCTGGTGCCTTAGCCCGTTGAGCCACAGGTGCCAAGCCCCTCCTGCTCTTTAAGTTGCTGTGCCTCTGGACTAGGGTTTTGATAAGTCCTTTTGGTACAGGATTAGAAGGATGAGAAGATTGAAGAGCAAGAAGGGGAAAAAGAAAGAAAGAAAAAAGAAAAGAAAAAGGAGAAAGAAGAGAGGGTGGTTAGAAGTGACTATTGATAAAAAGAAGAGAGGCACAGAAAGAGGGGGATAGGAGCAATGTAGGTATACAGTAAGGTACTTTGACCCAACCTTAAGAAGCCCCAAACTTTGGGGGTGCCAGGTTGGTTGGTTAGGTTAGCAGCTCTTTGCCAGCCTGTTGGGACACAGTACCCCACCTCCACCAAACAGATAGGAAAGACAAAAATACAATAAATCAAACCAAAACAAGCAAACCAAAAACTTTATGGGATAAAATTAAGGGAAAAGCCAAATAATAAAGGTAGAAACACAAGCAAAAATGAAGTTCTAATTGTTGAAAAAGGCCAAAAATGGAAAATTGTATTTAAACTAGAAAAATGAAAAAGCAAAAGAAGGGGAAAAAAAGAAAAGAAAAATCTATAGGGAAAATGTAAAAACAAACAAAAAAGAAAACAAACAACATAAACCAAAACAAACCCAAAAAACAAAGCAGTATATATATCTTGCTGAATATTGTCTGGGCAACAGGTGATCTTCTGAGGTATGAGATGTTAATCACAATGCTGATACGGCTGTATGAAATGGAGACTGGAGGCCTCTAATGATTTCTCAAACCCCGCAGGGTGGACAGCCTAAATCCTCCTTAGCCCGCTTAGAAGGTACTTTAAATTGCTAACCTGGGCTAAGCAGAAGCTTTCCCAGGAAAGCGCTTGTCACTGGGATCACTCCTTAAGTAGTTATCCATTTACCCAGTGTGCCAAAACTGGTCTCGCTCTGTGCCCCTGAGGGCCAAGGCTGCAAGGCATCTCAGTCCCCACCTTTAGGCTGCTCAGTCACTAGATTACTCTCTCCCACCCTATGCTTGTTCTGCAACCCTGAGGGTGGAGCTTGCCAGGGCAGTTCTCCCACAATGGCTCCACACGGCCCACAACCAAACACTGGTAGCTCCTTCTGTCTCAGTGGCTCAGTCTGGGGCCATAGACAACACTCAAAGACCTCCACACTCTTGCCCAAGTTCTCCCAAGGTAGTTGAACTGAGTGCCAAGTCCAAAAAAACACAAACAGCTCACAGGTAAGGCCTTTCCAGTTTGCAATCTCACTGCTGCTGTACTTACAGCTGACAGCAGGATTAAACCGAACCAACACACGCAACCACTTGCCAGTTCTCCACTGCTTTTGCCTTCCTCCAGAAGTCTCATGCTGTCTCCCTGTGTCCCCAAAGGGATATTTCTGGGCAGATTCCACCAGCCAGAGATGCCTGACGTCTTCTCTCCCCAGTCTCACCATGCCCAGTTGCCATAACTCTTCTTTTTCTTTTTGAGACTCAGTCTTGCTCTCTCAGCCAGGCTAGAGTACAGTGGCATGTATCATCATAGCTCATGCAACTCCAAACTCCTGGACTCAAGAGATTCTCCTGGTTCAGATTCCCATGTAGCTGGGACTATAGGTGTGTGCCACCACCCCTGGATAATTTTTCTAGTTTTTGTAAAGATGGGTCTCACTTTTTCTCAGGCTGGTCTCAAACTTCTGAGCTGTAGTGATCCTCCTGCCTCTGCCTTTCAGAGTGAGAGGATTATAGACATGAGGCATTGCACCCAGCCAAGATTATAACGCTACTCTTTGTCTTTTCTATACCTTCTCACTCCCACCTTACTCCATTTAACTTTTATTCCTTTTACATGAAAGCTGAACTTCCCAAGAGAAAAAGTCAGCCAAAGTGTCACTAGGAATATACATGACCCTCTTTATGCTATATTCTGTCTACCAAGGGGTTTCCTGTCAGCATTTAAAGATGGTACTGTCCTCCCCTGTTTTAGTCCCACAAATAGTTTTCAACCTCCACAACAGCCATTCATCAGCACAGTTGATTTCAGAGACTTCACTACCAGCATCCCATCACTAGTGATTACACAGTATGAAGACAGTGTTCAAACTCTGAAGCCAGAGCTCTGCTGTCAGAGTGCTCATCTATCCCTCTCCCCTACTCTGTGCTGGGGCCTTGCAGAAGGGCCACAGCTAAAGTCCTAAAGGAAAAAGCTAATAACAAAGACACAACCCCTGCCTAACTTAAGCATCTTAAATCTTCAAGTTGATTTCCTATTCCTAATGGACGATGTAGCCATGCTGTCTGTGTATAGTGAGGGCCTGTTTCCTGGTTCACAGGCAGCCATCCTCTTGCTCTAACATGACATGGCAGAAGGGGTAAGAGAGCTCTCTGGGTCTCTTTTATAAGTACACTAATCCCATTCATGAGAGCTCTACTCTGGAGACCTAATCACCTCCCAAAAGCTTCACCTCCAAATACCATCGCATTTGGGGATTCAGTTTCAACATATGAAATTATAAGGACACAAACATTCAGCGTACAGTATATGCCACCAAAAATTCCCTGGTAGGTACAAAATTAGATGGGAGCCTTCTTTCATTAATTTTGTATGAAACTTAGTAAGCCCTTCCAAACTGTGTATGCTGGGGCCTTTTTTTATTTCAGAAAAGTTATTTTCAATGGTCTAATCATTGCCTCTATTCCAATTATTACAGTTTCTTCTCCAGAAATGCACACAACTCTTCAGCTGAACCTCCACTTTGTCCCCCCCATCAGTGACTTTCCCATTACATCCCTCTCTTCTGTCACTCGGTATTCTATAAGAACTCTGCGAGTCTCTCATAAAAATCATAGACATTTATTAATAAAATCAGTGGGATTATTAAAATGGCCTTTAGAACTATTAAAAATACAGATTCTAGATACAACTCATAGAACTTCTTATTCAGATTGCCTGGGTGAGACCCAGGAATCTTTACTTTTTTATTTTTGCTTTTTAGTGATGCTATTGCAATTCTAGATTTGAGAACAAATTGCTCAACATCACTACATGTTATCATGAAACTATTATTTTCAATGAGGATTTGAATGTTATTAGATTTGTTTTTTCCTTCAAAAGCTTTTTCATTTTACTCTTAATAGTTTTCATCTCATCTCATCTTTTGCCCTTAGATTGACATCCTTTCTTTTCAGTTTTCTCCCCTTTTAGGTACCTGTTCCCATTACATAAATGCCATCATGTGTTTGTGCTTCCCTTAAAGAAGCTATTCTGGTTCCTACAACTTATTTTCAAAAGGCTTTCTTCTTTTACCCTACATCTTCAAAATGAGGTCCCCTTTCCCTTGTTATTTACCATTTTCTGACTACAGTAGATTAGCCTGAAATGAGGTAAAAATCTCTCCATACCTGATGTTTGCTAATGTACATGGCTTCTGATTCCACCTTCTGCTCACCCAAGTATTGGTTGATCTCTACTGTCTTTTCCTCTGAATTTGACAAAGTTAGATTTAATTATGCAGAGATATCCTTATCTATCTTATCAGAACTTTAGTCTTGGTTCTGTCAGTATACTGACTGGTTTGATGCCTCTTGCTACACTCCTCTGCAAAAGAATGAGCTCTCTGGGAAAGGAAGCAGTACCTGGGAAAGCATAGCTATATAAGGTATTCCCAAGTTCATCCAACCTTGGAGTGCTTTCATGAAATTCTACCACTGCCATACTGGGGTTCCACAATTAAGGTGTTAAATTCTTTTATAATGCTCATCTAGACATGGACACAACAAAGGAGTTTTGTATAATATTCTCCTAAAAAAGCAGAGAGTTTTCAAAAGAGAATGTATCACTTCAAGAAAAAGAAAGAGAGAGAAGGAGAGAAGCAAAAAAAGAAAAGGCAAGGAAGAGAAGGGGAAAATACATACATACATACATCACTCCTCACATTCCGCTTAGAAGCCTAGGAGAAAATGTAACAAACCAGTCAGCATTCACCTTCTTTAGCAGCTGAATTGCCTTTCTGAGATCTCCTTTGGCAAAGCAGATCCTGCCCATGTTATAAAAAGTTTCAGCCACTTTTTCACTATAGTCACCATAGCTGATGATCTGGGACTTCAATGAAGTCTTTAGCAGTCTGTAAGCCTCCTGAGGGATTAAAAACATTTTTATGGGGGAGCATGCCAGTCCTATTACATTAGCTACAAAGAAGCCACTCTTCCTAACAATGACATAATCCAGCAGGATCAGTCACTAATGATGTCTCTCCTAATTAATTTGTCTCTATTAACAGTTAAAGTTCTGAGCTTATAATTAACAATAGTTAATTGGTATGTATAATATTATTTGATCTTCATAGCTACCTTAAGAGAGAGGAACTATTATTATACTCATTTACAGAAGAAGGAATGGAAACTAATAGTAGCTAAAGACCATACTCAAGATCTCAGAGCTTATAGCTGGGAGTGTGAGAATTCAGATACTAGGAAGCCTGAATTCTATAACCCTTACTTTTTTTTTTAACCTACTTTTAAAAACTATTTTTTCAAAACTTCAGAAAAGCTGAAAGAATAGAATGAATGCCACAAAATTTTCAATAGATTGAGCATTTGCCCCATTTGCTTTATTATGCTCTTTTTAAAAAATAATACCCACACATATATAAGTATAAATGAAAAATAAGTTGTAGTCATGAAAATACTTTATCCCTAAATACTTAAATATGTGTTATAAGATATTCTCTTTTTAACTACATTATCTGTCAATTTTTTTACATCAATACTAACATATGCTGCATATTCAAATTTCCCATTTGTCCCAATAAGGTTTTTGTAACTCTTTAAAATCTAGTGTCTAATCAAGCATCATATATTGCATTTAGTTTCTGAGATTCTTTAGTCTTCTTCAATCTGTAACAGTTCTCCTGGCTGTGGTATCTTTCACAACAAACTTTTTTTTTTTTTCTGAGACGGGCTAGAGTGGAGTGTCTATGGACAGGCTTGAATAGAGCTTACTGCAGCCTCAAACTCCTGGGCACATGTGATTCTCCCATGTCAGTGTCCCCTATAACTGGACTATAAGGATACCCTACAGTGCCTGGACACTGATATTCTTTTAAAGTCCAGGCCAGTTGTCTTTCAGCCTCGTTCTTACTCTTAACTACTTACCATATAACAAAAAATAAAACTAAGTATGATTGAAAATTATTCATAGAACAGTATTACTTGTACTCATTTGCCTTCCTAATATACTTTCTTTAGAGAGAGTAGAGAGATATAACTATAGCTGGCAGCCTTAAGAATTGCACATACCCCACTCACTTCCTGTTATTATCTATGTGGACACGTATAAGCAAAACATTTCTTCATAAATGGGTTGAATATGTAATCATCATCCCTTATGTGGCGTGTCAGAACAAACATAAAAAGAAAGGCAATTGCTGCTTTTCAGAAAACAGTGCCAATAACTCAGTAATCTCAAAGCTATTATAATATTTTTGCGTTTTCAGAGTAGCAAAGCATGCATATAATTAGATTATTCTCCTTTTTATTTTTTCATTTTATAAGCCTTTTGCCTACTTGGTAAAGTTTATTTCTAAGTATTTTATGTGCTTTGATGCTGTTGTAAATGGAACTGTTTTCTTAATTTTCAACTTGTTCACTGTCAGTATACCTGTATAAAAATGCAACTGATTTTTGTATGTTTATTTTTTTCTCCTATAACTTTGCTGAATTTATTAATTCTAACAATTTTTTGGTGGTTTTTCTGGAGAAATCTTTAGGGTTTCCTATATAACATCTTGTCATTCTATGAACAGAGATAATTCTACTTCTTTCTTTCAAATTTGGATGTCTTCTACTTCTTTTTCATGCCTAACTGCTCTGGCTAGTACTTCCAGTACTATGTTTCTGATCTTAGAGGAAAAGCTCTCAGTTTTTCACCACTGAGTATGATATTATCTTTATGCCCTGTGTAATGCTGAACTAGTTTCTTTCTATTCCTGGTTTTTGACTGTTTTTTTTTTTTTTTAATCATAAAAAGGTATTGAATTTTGCCAAATGTCTGTATCTTAGAGATTATCATATGATTTTTATTCTTCATTCTGTTAAAGTGTTATATTACATTGATTTCTGTATGTGGAACCACCCTTGCATCCCAGTGAAAAATCCTAATTTATTATGGCATATGATTCTTTTAAGGTGCTGTTGAGCTTGGTTTGTGTATTTTTTTGAGAATTTTTGCCATCTATAGTCATTGGAAACATTGGCCTATACTTTCCTTTTCTTGTAATGTATTTTTCTGGCTTTGACGTAACGGTAATACTAGCCTCACTTTGAAAGTACTCCTTCCTTTTCAGTTTTCTGAAAGGGTTTGAAAAGAATTATCAATAATTCTTTAACCATGAGTGTCCAACCTTTTTTTTTCTTTTTTGCTGCTGCACGTTAGAAAAGTTAAGAGTTGTCTTGGGCCTCACATTAAATAGACAAACACTAACAGAGGCTGGTTAACAACAACAACAACAACAAAAAGCTCTGTGTATACTTCTTGTGATATCTGACACCACAGATAAAAGCAAAAAATGTCCTCACAAAATTAGCATGCAGCCCATGGACAACAGGTTGGACACCTTTACTTCAAATGTTTGGTAGAATTTATCACTGAAGCCATCTGGTCCTGGGCTTTGTAAGGAACTTTCTGACTTCTGACTCAATCTCCTTATACAAGGTCTGTTTATATTTTCTATTTCTCCATGATTCAGTCTAGGCAGGTTATGTTTCTAAAAATTTATCCATTTCTTTTAGATTATTTAATTTGTTGGTATATAATTGTTCATAATTGTCTCTTCTAATCCTTTCAATTGTTGTGGCATCATATCTTCTCTTTCATTTTTTATTTTAAGTCTTCTCTCTCTTTTTCTTCATCTATCTATTCACAGGGGATAGGTTCCAGTAGCTCAGGCTTCTTATCATTATTTCCTACAAACTGTGCTTCTCTTGAGTAAGGTAGACTAGCATTTCAGTTCAACCCAATGAATTTTCTCACCATTTTCTTTCACAAGTTTCAAGATACTAGCTTAGCTCTTAGAATGATTAATATATTCAATATATTCATTCTGCTGTTAAAATCTTAAACTGAGCTTGTGTGTTTACAACACCAACAGCACACTGGATAACATTCAGACTCTTCCAGTTTTGCCATAATAAAACCTGTGGGGCATTTCTTTTTGAGCAGTGCCCCCCCACCCCTGGATATATACACTATCATTTTTCCTGAAGATTTGCATGTATATGGCCAAAGGAACTTTGTTTTCTAAAAGCCCTACCCATATGTAGTGAGTGTTTCTCCTCTTTTCTCTGTTTGTTATTCTAGATGAATTACTAGAAAGCAGTGGTTCTAGCCAAATGGGCTCTATTTTTTTTTTTTTCAGTGAGAGATTAAACTTCTATTTATCCCTCCAAAATTACATTCCATATGAACACAATTCCAAAGACTCTGAGTTTCTATTATGGTTCTCTAGAACTGGCCTTGCATTTCATTCAAAAGTTTAACACAATGGCAAATAAAAAAGGAAAGAAAAAAGTTATGAGCATCTACTATGGTCTGGTTACCATTTCAGGCACTGAAGACACAGCAGTGAACAAAACAGACAAAAATTACTACCAGCGGGCGGCTCCTGTGGCTCAGCGAGTAGGGCGCCGACCCCATATACCGAGGGCTGCGGGTTCAAACCCGGCCTCGGCCGAACTGCATCAAAAATTAGCTGGGCGCTGTGGGATATCATGTCTGGCAAGGGTCTTCATTGTGTACATGCTACAACATAAAGTTCAGACCAAAGTTTTGACTAATAGCTTAGAGTCATAGGACTTACAAGTAAAAAGGTTAGCAACAAAAAAGTATTTTCTATAACTTTTCTTAAACGTGAAAACAAAATTGTAGCTAATTAAGAGTTGAAGATCAGACTGAGAAAAATATCACCACAACAGAAAAAACCTGGTAGCTAGATCCAAAGGTGGAAGCCAATTTTGACTTAAAATGTTAAATTTAATTTGTATATTTCCTAGATTTAAAGGACTTTATGTTATCAAGATATGAGAAAAACGCTTTTTTACCAAGATCCCAAGTTGTACCCGTTCTATATGTTACTCCTGGTTTAATCTGAGACTTGTCTTGAGCTCCAGCTTCTGAATTTAAGATGAAAAAAGCTGTCCTCATCTAACAAACTAGCAATTATGTTTATGAATTGATCACAGTTACCTGTTTTTCCCCATTTTGGACAAGCCACTTGCAAAATTCTTCAATGGTACTCAGTGTTTCAAAATCTTCCGAGCCCAATGTTGCTTGATATGCACTGATACTTTTTATAAAATATACCTCAACAGCATCTGGAAAAAATGTTAATAATTATATAATGCAAACTGCTAACTTTTACAAGTGTCTAGTATCAGTTTTGGCTCAACTGATATCAATTCCAAGTCTCATAAGGACTCTTAAAAACCAAGATATGACTCGATGGCATCAGATTATGTTGTAATTTTTATTTTCCTTATGAAATGTATAAATTTTCTGTAGTAAAAGAAAGCTTCTGCATAACTAGTCTTATTATCCCTAAGACTCTATATAACTCTATATTAAACTACCAGGTACACATCTAGACTATATTTTAGCTAAATTAAGCTCTGATAACAAGTACTGTTTATTGAGGTTCCTATTTTGTGGGGTGCAGGGGAGTGAGTCGTAATTTTAAAAGTACTTCAAAAATACAGTTGTTATCATTTGAAAATGTAATTTTAACATTGTCTCTTCTTCCAAACATAATACTTATTTATGTAATCAATCTAAAAAATGCAAGGAAACAATGAAAAAGTTTTGCTAATACTAACCACACTGTCTTGATTACTGTAGCTTTATACTAAGTCTTAAAGTCACGTAGTGTCAGTCCTCCAATATTTTTCTTCTCCTTCAAATTTTGGCCTATCCATATTATCTTCAAATCAGTTTATCAACATCCAAAATAATCTGATGTGACTCTGATTGGAATTGAGATAAATCTATGAATCAAGTTGAGAACAACTGGTATCTTGACAATATTGAATCTTCTTATCCATGAACATGGAATATCTTTCTTTTCTTTCTCTCTCTCTCTCTCTCTGGAAATAGGAGTCATCCTACATTTCCAGGCTGGTCTCAAACTGGACTCAAGTGATCCTTGAAACTCAGCTGGAACTGCAGGCAGGTGCCACTGTACCTGCTAGTTCTTTAATTTATTGTATCAGAGTTCTGTAGCTTTACTCATATATATCTCTTGCAAATATTTTGTTAAATTTATGCCCAATCATTTCACTTTTCCAGATGCTAACGTAAATGGTAGTTTTTTAATTTCAAAGTCCACTTGTTTGTTGTGGTATATGAAAAAGTGACTGACTTTTGTACCTTAATCTAGTATCTAGCAATTCTATAATCACTTATTAGTTTCAAGAGATCTGTCATCAATTCTTTCAAATTTTATTAGATAATTATGTCATCTTCAAACAAAAACAGTTTCATATCTTCCTTCCCAAATAGTATACCTTGTATTTCCTTGTTTCACTGCATAACTAAGTCTACCAGTATGATGTTGAAAAGGAGTGGCAAGAGTGTATATCCTTGTCTTGTTCAAGGACTTTCTTTTATTTGAGACAGAGTCTATGTTGCCCTCAATAGAGTGCTATAGCATCACAGCTCACAGAAATCTCTAACACTTGGCAATTCGCTAGCCTCAGCCTTTCAAGTAGCTGGGACTACAGGCACCCACCACAATGCCCAGCTATTTTTTGTTGCACTTGTCATTGTTGTTTAGCTGGCCCAGGTCAGTTTCCAACCCATCAGCCTCAGTACATGCTACGAGCGCCAACCCTTGTTCTAGGTCTTATGGAGAAAGCATTCCATCACTAAGCATGATGTTATTAGCTGTAGGATTTTCATACATGCTTGTTTTTAATAAATTGAGAAAGCTGCCTTCCATCACAAATGGATGTTGAATTTAGTCACATTCTTTTTCTACGTCAAATAAGATCACATGATTTTTATCTCTGGACTATTAATATGGTAGAAGTATATGGATTAAGGTTTGAATAGTGAAACAGCCTGACATTATTGAGAAAAAAACCTTACTTGATTGTGCTGTATTATTCTTTTTTTACACATTGCTATGTTTTTTCATAATAATTTTTTCATCTACATGCATGAAAGGTATTGGCATGTAGTTGTCTTTTTGTTGTTTTTTTCCTAGTGTCTTCGCCATGCTTTGATATTAAGGTCATGCTGGCCTTATAAAATTAGTTAGAAACTATTTCCTCCTCTTCTATTTTTGAGAGAAATTATGTAGAATTGGTATTATTCCTTCTTTAAATGACAGAATTATCCAGTGAAATCATCTGGGCCTGGACATTTTTTCTAGAAGGATAACTACAAATTCATCTAGAGTCTAAGTAGGTTATCCACTCATCTTGACTAAGTTGTTTTAAATTTTATTTATGGTACTTTGTACCAGATACAAGCTTTAAATCTTTTTGTAATTAAATCTGTCAATCCCTTCTTTTGGTATGACCTCATTTTAGTATTTTTTATTCCAATACTACACATTCTTCTATCCAATTTATATTTTCAATTTTGATATATAAACTGTTAATCTGGAATTTGAATTAGTGAATCATGTGATGTGAAGACCTATATTTTCTTTGCAATTAAAAAATAGTATGTAAGAAAAGGACAAGGTGGCCTTGGACTCTCTTAACTTTATAAGCATAAGGCTTAGCTTCTCACATTAAAAAAAAAAAAAAAAGCAAGGTTAGGCATGGTGGCTCACACCTGTAATCCTAGCACATGAGTTTGAGACCAGGCTTTACAACATAGTGGGACCTAATCTCTACTAAAAATAGAAAAATTAGCCAGGTGCAATGGCAGCCTGTAGTCCCAGGTACTCGGGAAGCCAAGGCAGGAGGATCCCTTGAACCCAAAAGTGTGGGCTGCAGTGAGCTATGATCATGCCAAGGCACTCCAGCCTAGATGACTACAGCTTCACAACAGCAGCAACAACAAAACAACAACAACACAAAACTAAAAATTTCACATATTTACAAATAGATTAAATTTCTTATAACCACAAAGATAACTTTATAAAACTCAAATATATATAGACTATATGCACTTGAGCATATACAAGAAGGTTTTCAAAGGAGAAAGATGATTAGATGAAAATGCGGAATCAAGAAGTCTTAAATAGACATTCATGCTTAAAAAAATAATTAACATATCAAAAATTCTGCAAACTGGCACTGCCTGTAACTCAGTGGGTAAGGGCGCCAGCCACATACACCAAGGCTGGTGGGTTCGAACCCAACCCGGGCTAGCTAAAACAACAATGACAACTGCAACAACAGCAAAAAAAAAATAGCTGGGCATTGTGGTGGGCACCTGTAGTCCCAGCTACTAGGGAGGCTGAGGCAAAAGAATAGCTTACACTCAAGAGTTGGAGGATGCTGTGAGCTGTGACCACAGCACTCTACCGAGAATAACATAGTGAGACTCTGCTCAAGGCGACTGCTTGAAACTCTGCCTCAAAAAAAAAAAATTCTACAAACTGAAAAAACTATTCACTTAATGACATGGACAATACAAGCACTGAAAAATATAGGTTGCAAAACTTTCTTTCTCTCTCCTGCTCCTTTAACTGGAAAATAACACGTATCATAATGGATTACTTTTTTTTTTTTGGTAGAGACAGAGTCTCACTTTATCTCCCTCAGTAGAGTGCCATGGTGTCACACAGCTCACAGCAACCTCCAACTCCTGGGCTTGGGCGATTCTCTTGCCTCAGCCTCCCAAGTAGCTGGAACCACAGGCGCCTGCCACAATACCCGGCTATGGATTACTTTTTTGTTTTTGAGACAGAGTCTCAGTATGTTACCCTCAGTAGAGCCGCAGTGTCACAGCTCACAGCAACCTCAAACTCTTGGGCTCAAGTGATCCCCCTTGCCTTAGCCTCCTGAGTAGTTGGGACTATAGGTATCTGCCACAATACTTGGTTATTTTTTAGACTCAGGGTCTCACTCTTGCTCAGGCTGGTCTCGAACTCCTGAGCTCAAACAATCCACTCATCTCAGCCTGCTAGAGTGCTAGGATTACAGGCATGAGTCACCATGCCTAGCCCAAAATGGATTTCTTTTATAAGCAGAGAAAATGAACACTTTTTATTTTATTTTATTTCTGTAGAGACAGAGTCTCACTTTTTCCCCCTTGCTAGAATGCCATGGTGTCACATAGCTCACAGTAACCTCTAACTCCTGGGCTTAGGTGAGTCTCTTGGCTCAGCCTCCCAAGTAGCTGGGACTATAGGCGCCTGCCACGGCGCCCGGTTATTTTTCTGTTTTGCAGTTCAGCTGAGGCCAGGTTTGAACCCACCACCTTCAGTATATGGGGCTGGCGCTCTACTCAATGAGCCACAGGCGCTGCCCAAAATGAACATTTTTAAATGCTCAAATTATATTCTTCACAAATTCTAAATTCTTCCTGATAGGCCATTAAATGTATCAGTGTTCATTAATCTGATAAAGACAGATGAGAATGATACACCATCCTGTGAATACACAGTTCATTTCTGTCTCTCCTAAACTTACCCACTTTCTTTCTTTTTTTTTTTTTTTTTTTTGTTATTCTAAAATAAAGTTTATAGTATGATAATCAAAATGTTTTAAACACTTCAGGTAAAATTTGTTACATGATGACTCTATGACTCTGTATTAACTCAAATAAAATATACCAATAATCCAAGGAAATTTTAAGATACAAATTGAACATCTCCAATTTGTGACATGAATGCATTAATCAAAGTTACCCACTTTCAAAACGATGACCTTGCTGGACAAAGAACTATTATTGTTGAAGAATAAGTTAATCATTTGGGTTTCCTCTGAAACTCCAATACCTTGTGACTATAGGTCAAGAAATTTCTAACTACTATAAACCTCATCTCTTGTAAAAGAGAGGAGAGAGTCAAGGAGATTTAGAGTAGAAGAGGAGGAGTACAGAATCCAATGCTATTCTCCTTTATCACTGTACTTCCTCATCAACCAGTACATCATAGGTCACACTCAATAGTGTGCGTAATCTCTACTATTGATGAGGGTGATTTTTACTGAGTTTTTAAGGAAATAGAAATCAGATTTTTTTTATTTTTGGTACTGATGTTCCAACTAATTTGGAGGGATAGTATCAGGTTTAAATTCATGTGCAATTGACTTTGTAGGAAAGCCTGATCAGCTTAATCTTTGCACTACAAGCACAAATAGATCATTGTAATCTCATTTATAGTGGATGATTTGACAGAGTGCTTCCCTCAGGTGGCTGGGAAATGATGATAAGCCTACCTGCAAGGGCAGCTTGTTTACCTACCTTTGTGCTGGGCCTCTCCAGACATGGCATAAGCTTTGGCTAGTAACGCGCTTGTCTCTGCAGTTTTGGGGCTAACTTCAGTGAACAAAGAAACACAGATAGAATAAGCCTGGAATAAACAACATTATAAAAAGGTAAGTACCCAAATGACTGTTTCACTGTAGACTTGCTAGTAGTTCCCATAGAATTACTAGTTGATTGAGAGCCAATATATAGCTAACCATAGAGTTAGATGAGAGATGAGTTGACTCTCAGGCCTGCCACTTCCTAGCTTGATGAGAGTAATGTTGCCTTCACACATAGAAGCAATATATAGTTCCTACTGATTATGGTTTGAGAAAGATGGAGATTGTGGATGCATATGTAAAGCACTGGGCACAGTACCTATCACATGGTAAGTTTTCAATTAATGATAGCTAAAAATATTTCTATTAGGTTTCATAGCAAAAATCAAACCATAATCTTAGCCATTTCTCAAGAGTTCAGTCTCAAAGCAATCTTGTAAAGCATGTATGCTATAGCCACAGTGCCTGAATTTTCTATCCCAGGTTAGCCACTTACTGTCACATAAGGCAAGTCTTCTTAATTTAACCTCTTCTAATGTAAAACATAGATAATTAACAACCATTGTCACAATTACTGTAAATATTAAATCAATTAATGTAAACTCTTTAGAATACTACCTGGCATATATATTATAGTAAGCACTAAAAAGTGAAAGATTTTATTATTTTCATTTGTGCTCAACTGTAAAGTATAACACTTAGGAAGGAGAAAGAATAAAAAACATCTAGTCTATACTCACCAGCAACAAAAGAACCACTTGCACTTAATATTTTATAGGCCAAACACTGTGAGTTGTTTCAAAGAGCTGAAGGGATTAGCAGACACCACTTTGGAGCTAGAACACAGGGCAGAGTAGTTACCAGTACAGGCTTGACAGCCAAATTTCCTGAGTTCAAATCCTGCTCTACTACTTGTTAACTGGACAACTTCAGCTGAATTAGCTACAATTCTCTGTACTTGAGTTTTTTTCCTTCTTAAAATGAGATAAAATAATAATGGTACCTACTTCATAGGGCTATTATTATATAGATTAAGAGAATCAATATATCCTCAAGAGCACTTAACAAAATGATTCCATAAATTTTGATTCCTATTTTTTGGTGTTTCTAGGAAATTCTGATATTTATTGTTTTATCCATTCTAACCTAACCACTGCTTTACGAAAGTCTTGAACACAAAAAACAAACTGGCTTTCTCTGTAAACAATGGGCTCCTTATTTTCAGAGCAGCATTCCCTAATGTTTCTCCATTGTGTGATATTTATAATCTTTGTAGGATTGTTTGCAATGCCTTTTCTTTAGTATCTATTTTCAGGTAAGCTGTTAGATTGCATTACACCCTTTCTGTGATACAGGAAACTCACTTTTTTGACGTGTTTGTCACTGTGGAAGATACCTGAAGTCATAAGCAGCATTCTCATTGAAAGAAAGATTTAAACAAAAAAAGTGGATTTAACGAGCAGTTTCAAGTACATGATAAAAGTACCCTAAACTGTTATCATATGATGGACTCAACATTCCTTCCTAGGTTTTTGTTTTGGTTTCCTCTGGGCATTTGTCAAGTTAGTTACCTCCAAGTGAAACATCCTTTTGTTAGTTTAACCTTAGATTTGGAAATATAATCTGGCTAGATTAGTTTAAAAAACAAATGACATAATTACACTAAAATACCATGATTTTTCATTTAAAAGGCCCTTTGTGTTTCAGTTTCCCCTATGTCTTTTTTTCTTTGGAGTAGACTCACACTTGAATTCTTCTTTCCACCACCTACATGGATGAGAAGGGGAGCCAGGAGGGCAAATGTTATCTACAGGTCAAATGACACGCAGGTTTACCACCTGAGTCAGTGCTCTCTACCCACATTGACATAGGTTGACAAAGAGCTCCTGTGAGAATTTAGAGGGAAGCCAGGGTTAAAATAGAATGGATTCCTTGACCCTGGAGCCAGTAAGATTACCTAGCCTGGGCCTCAGCCTGCCCACCAACCTGGTGCAAGTACTGGATGGCCTGGTCATGGTTCCTCCTCAGCTGTTCAATCTGAGCAATTTCCTCATATAGACTAATCAGATCTGGCGTCCTATCACCTTTGGCAGCAACAACATCGCCAATCGCCTTTTTAAAGTATGCCAGAGCTAGATTCAGCCTGTGGATGGCCAACGAGGCTCTACAAGAAAAGAATGAAGGTAGAAAGTCATAGAG
Organism: Arctocebus calabarensis; assembly: GCA_963573935.1. Taxonomy (NCBI): domain Eukaryota; kingdom Metazoa; phylum Chordata; class Mammalia; order Primates; family Lorisidae; genus Arctocebus; species Arctocebus calabarensis. The sequence goes on along the minus strand of CAUYON010037286.1, from coordinate 1,636 downwards.
GCCACTTGTTTTGCAGATACAAAAGGATAATTCTAAGAACTAAAGAATTTGGCTTTCATAGGCCCATAATTTGAGTGGTTGGCTAAAATCTACCCTTACTGTAAATAAACTCCTATTTCCTGCAGTTTATCCACCAGATTTCACAGACTACCACTTATTAAACCCATTCATATATCATGATATCATCTCATTTTATAAAAAAGCAAATGGAAAACATGACTTCCAGTAATTCACAAGATGAGATAATTTACCCATAAACACAGACCTCCTAAAAAATCAAAATTTTATTACCTCTGGTTCCCACTCTTTCAGGCCAAATAAAGTTTCTGCTTTGTTTTATTTAATTTAGTTTGGCTTATTCCTCAGTTAAAAATGAAAGAGAATAGAGAAAACAACATAAATATCCACTTCAAAAGGAGTGGTTAAATAAATCATGGCACAACACAATAAAATTCTTCAGAAACATTAAAAATCATATTTTCTTTTTATACTAACAATATGAGGAGATTTAAAATGTGCTAAGTGAAAAGAGTAAGACAAAAAACTGCACTCAAAATATGAGAAAGCTGGACAGACTAATCAATCTCCAAAATATTCACAGCAGTTATGTCTGGATGGTGGTATTAAAAGTCTGGTGGTGACTTTTATTTTCTCCTTCATACCTGTCTGCATTTCAAAAATTTCCACATTTTTTTAAGGGGTAGATAAAACAACATCTTATTGAGGTTTATCTTTCTAGAGTAGGAAGGCAAAATGAGAACACAGGTAGTTAAAAGTCAGCTCTGACAGTTATCATCAAATTCCAGGAACCTACACTTTCTTCCAAATAAACTATAGTGAAATATAACTACATTGCAGGGTTGTTGTGAAGATTAAGTATTATATGAAAAATAAGTAAAAATCACCTTACATGTAGTAGATATATAGTCAATATTGTTTCCCCTTAATCTTTATATTCCCAAATAAAAATAAAAATATATTTGTGATAGTCAAACACAGTAGCTCATGCCTAAAATGTCAGCACTTTGGTAAGCCAAAGCAGAAGGACCACTTGAGGCCAGAAGTTTGAGACCAGCCTAGGCAACATAGCAAGATCTCATCTCTACAAAACAAAATAAGCTTTGCATAGTGACAGTATTGTAGCCAACGAGGTTTATCCGAGCTGTGATTATTGCTAACTGAAAACTTTTACGAAACAAAAAGTATACATGTGTGTGAGCTGGGTATAGGTGGCATGCGCCTATGGTACTGGAAACTCCAGAGGCTAAGCAGGAGAATTGCTTGAGCTCGGGAGTTCAAAGCCAGCCTGGGCAACACAGCAAGATCCCAGTCTCTAAAAACTTTTTTTAAAAATTAGAAAAAAAAGGCTCGGCACCTGTGGCTCAATGGGCTAAGGCATCAGCCACGTACACATGAGCTGGCAGGTTCGAATCCAGCCCAGGCCTGCCAAACAACAATGATGGCTGCAACCGAAAAATGGCCAGGCATTGTGGCAGGTACTTGTAGCCCCAGCTACTTGGGAGGCAGAGGCAGGAGACTCACTTGAGCCCAGGAATTGGGGGTTGCTGTGAGCTGTGATGCCACAGAACTCTATCCAGGGTGACAGCTTGAGGCTCTGTCTCAAAAAAAAAAAAAA